>JAUZND010038336.1:0-21529 GCA_034780555.1 Coelogynopora nodosa
AATATAGATTCTAAATATAGAACTTAATTTCAAGACAATTTTCTAAAATAGAAGCCGTACTGAGAGGAACCCATTTTGTTATATGCACCCGTAAAGAAAGGGTTAATAATTAGCAAATTTTATCAACTTTATTAGATTAAATTTCATTAAAATGAGTCGCCGATTTATATTTTTTAATGATGAAGTTTACATTGTTTATTTAGTCCATTTGTTTAATTTAAATATAATATGATTTTATATTTTACAGCCATAATTTTTTATCATATATTTCATCCAATTCCTTTATTATACAACTATAGTTCAGTATAATATCAGATAACAGTTTTCTATTCCGTTGGGTATAGCGATAAAATTCGGACTGCATAAAAATAGTTGTGACAGCTATCTCTAAATCTTTTTATTAAAAAATACTTAGTTGAACACACAAAATTAATCTTGGAACAATTTAATTTGGCAGTTACTAAATATTGGCCTATAAAAGTATGGATTAAAATATTTACAACCGTTCTCAACTGTTACAACCGTCCTCTACAACGATTTTCTGCATACATAAAGTAGGTTCACTATTTCCAGGAGAAACTTAGTTTTGTATTAATTAATTATGTTACTAACTTATTTTATGTACTATATATCACTTTTTTTCCCTCTTAAATTCACATTTTTAAAAGTTAGAAAGATGCACGCATGTATTATTTCTGACATATTGCCTTGCTTCTATATTGCATTACAGATAAATGCTTCTGTAACTTATTCCTTTGTTCAAGTTTACAATTAGAAAATAGAAACAGAGGCTCTTTAGTCAACTGTGATAATAGCGAATGTGCGAACGCTCTTTTATAGAACATCGGATTTATTAATTTATAGAAAGATATAATTCACTGTTTGATGTTAATAGATAAAATATATATATAAATGTTAATACAGATATTGTCATGGCTATGCGTTCCTTCCATAAATTTATATTGACATGTTTTTTTATGGACAATTTCTACAAAGGCTGAATGATAATAAATATTTTGTACGACTCTGGACACATCGACATACCGTTTACCGTTTGTTAATTAATATTCTGTTTCATCGTTTGACTAATGTTTAATTGTTCTCAAATTGAAAATACAGTATTTTAAATTGATTTTTAAATTACATATTCTAGTTAAATTATATTTGTGTAGCTATATTTTTTTGTCGCCACAAAAATTGTAAGCATAACTTAATGGATTGATTAACTTATATTAAAAATAATATGTGGGAATAGTGTTGCCAACATTTTCAATTGTTCCATTATTTTTTTAATGTATCTGTTTTAACGTCATTCATTTCTCAAATGTTTTTTATGTTGAAATTAGCTTTAATTTCATTAATAATAAATTGTTATGAATTTCGCTTCCATTCTAGATTGGCGAACTGTAAAAGGTGCAGGCATTGCGTCATAGCTTCACATTGCGGTGTTTTTATATTATAATGAGGCACTTATAGATTTTATGTACTATTTTTAGTATTTTACGGTATATATAATATTATGTTACGTCAATATGCTCACCTAACATTTGTCACCAGATAATTTTTGACCGGACAATTGTTCCCCATTCATGTGACTAGCCAAACTTTTATTCCCAGTAAATTTATTTACTTCAATTTTTTTTATTATTAAGTATATTTTACAGAATTTTTAATATACAAAGTGATCAAATATAATCTTAACAAAATGTAAAATAAAAATATTTTAATTTTGTAATTTTTATAAATTTAATGCGCATGGCAATATAGTAAATTTATGAAAAACTATGTATGGTGCCAAATTAATATATTAGTTCCGCTAGATGGATAATGTAAATTTGCCCTGAAGTATATATTAGTTCCGCTAGATGGATAATGTAAATTTGCCCTGAAGTATATATTGTGCTTAGGAAGCATATTCACATTAATTCAGATCAATAAATTGTAAAATTATTTGCTTTTATCTTCATACAATGTTACATCTGGATGATGCAACTTACATCCAAAACCTTTTTCGATCTCATGATCTGACGATATATATTTCTTGCATTCAGTATCTTCTTGCATATTTTATATGTTTTGTATATGTTAGTAATAAAAATAATATTTATCTATCTAAATATTAACTTATTTAAATTAATTATATTATTTCAGATGTTGCATATAGCTATTCATATCTTCCTGATTATAACGCTAATATTAATGAAATGACAAAATTAAATAATTTTTTGGTATTAAAATTTAGTTAGTAATATTTATTTTTGTTACTTGATATAATAGAATGTTATAAAAGATTTTTTTAATGCGTAATGAGCAAATGTCCAGCTAGTCAGTTGACTGTGAGCAAATGTCTGGCCACCATTTTATATAATTCATATTATTATTTTTTCTTAATTTCAAATTTTATTCAATTAAATACTGTTTCCCCCAATATTATATCAGTTTATGAATAGTTTATTAAAGTTAAATATATTTTATTTTATGAAAAGTCTGCGTTTTTAATGATTTATTTCCTTCAAGGAATTTCATTTTGCGTTGCAAATAACAACTTTCCAAAATACGACTTTTTAATAACAGATATTTGAATTCGAAATTGTGCTAATTAAAATGTATAGTGCATACGTAATAATGTTAACAATAATTCGACTATTAATCTTTTCTGTATAAATTTGATCTGAATTTATTTTAAATGAATTAATCGTGTTACAATATATTGACAAAATAATACACATGATCAACTTGATTGATTCAAATTTTATTTAAATGGTTTTACTACTGAATTTACTGTAAAAGGACTAATTATTTAGGAAAACCTTCAATTTCAAAAGAAATTGAACACAATGTCCTTGGTCTTATAGAATTCAGTTTAGTCATCATTAAATTTAGTAACTGCTGTTCTCTTTTAGTGTGTAAATTAGATTATTGTTTGAAATGTTCTTATATGTATCTTTAGAGACATGTTTTTTATTTAGAAATATATTTAGAGATAGCTTTAGAGACATGTTTTACAGTAAATTAGAATATTTGTCATTAAAATATCACTGGTTTCTCAATAAGCTTCTTATTTAATCATAATATGTCATTTAAACAGGCGCTTCTTCGGACAACACAAGTAAGTTAGTTAGATACCATAATCTCTCCACATACTCCATATATATATATATATATCAAACGTTTCTCCTATATTTCTCCTTTTCCGTTCATTTTTATTATCATATAAGTAATAGTCGGCCGGCAATATATTTTTACCATGTTTTATTTTGTTTAATTTTTTTTTGCTGTTAGGACTAGGCAATTTTTAAAATATGTAGATCATTTTCCAAGTGTTAAACTTTCTATAATAGTTCAGTTAAAGTGAGATAAAACACCATAAAAAATATTTATAAATATCATTTAAAATGGTCATTTTATTATAAATCAATTTTTCATATTTGTTTTTAGCTCTAATATTTACACTAAACAAACACATTTTCGTATTTATTATAATTTTATGAAATAATTTACTGAAGAATGTATATTTGATGAAATTACTGTTTCAGTAATCTTATAATAATGTAGTTTATAAGTTGTACATTCTATTATTTACTATACCTATTATAATCTTATTGGTGAGATATTTGCACACACAAACAATTTAATGAAATTATCTTTTTTTTAAAGTAATGCTAAAGCTATATCTATTGTAACTTTTTTTAAAGAAAAATGCTTTTTAAAAAATATTGCATTACAATTTGCCATGTTTATTTTGCAAACACAAATTTATTAAATTACGTATAATTTATGATAAATTTGTAATTTTTATCTTTTTGACTATACTTTTTCTTTACTACTACTTATTGGTCATGCGCAGCAATAAATTCAAAAACATACAATATGTGTGCATATTCCAAAAAACTTAATTTTTAAAATCTCAAAATGATAACTTTAAATAGCGCAATACATTAATTTTTTATAATAGAAAATAGCCCACGCAGTTATTTGATAGTTTTAAACATTTGCACTGTGAGATTGGCCTGCAGTTTTTTTTAAAGATCGCACGTACACAAATCCACTAAGTTGTTTCTGAGAAAATGACCAAAATATAGTAAAATGTATTTGTTCTATTAATATTTATTATAATATATTTTGATTGCGTTGCTTAGTTATTCATAGCTGTCTGCAACGCTTCAAGATAAAAAATACTACTTTGTAATAATACTATGATTGTACTAAATGACCTTCACCACTGTAATTCATATTCTTAATACAGAAACTAAATAAATAACTAAATGGCTTCTGCGAATGTCATAATACAATAGGTTTCATAAAATCTTTTCTACTCTTTCTGACAATATCATCTATTTTGAATTATTAAATTTTTGTATATATCATCATCTTGTTGTTATTAATTTATTTTTCTATAAACTACTGAGTTATATAATTTTGTAATAGAAAATTAAGATTGAGCCCACAATTATTATTATTAAAATTAATATTTGCTACATTATAATAACACGGTAAAATTATCCAATTACATTATATGATAACAATAAACAATTTGTAGTTCAATCCTCGACAAAAGTTTACTTGAGATCATATTTACTTAAATAAATTAATATATAAATAAAATATGTAATCCACCTGTAAAAAGACATAATTATTAAAATCAGCAACATCCCAGCGACGGCAAATCAAATTGACATGATGATTATAAACATTCTATATACACTGGCATTACCCCTCGGTCTGTTCCGGTTCCTGCAGTAGCCGCTACAGATCTGTCCAAATCATCCTCCGTGAAAGGTGCTATTGGAGCGTCAGGCAGTAAAGCGGGGGGCAAATCGGGCCGATCTTCCAAGTCAATTGCACCCAGTGAACTTGCCGAGGTAAGTTAGTAGAGTCAAGAACTACTAAAAGTAGTCCTTGGTAGAGTCTTTAGGAGTTGAGACTATAGCGGTTTTGTGGACGGGTGCGGAGTCGGCAAAAGTTGAGACTGGGTATATTGATTTTACAAACAAACTGATGTGCGCAGAGAAGGTAAAAGATAAGGCTGAGTAGAAATCGATCTTTGTTTGTAAACTTTCTACGCTATTTATCAGTTGGTAAGAAAATTACACACCTATTTTATTAAATCAATTCTGCATTTTATAATAAATTCATAAATATTTTACATTATTTATGGCGATACGTGCATTTATAATTAGCTGTAATGCGGTAGCTGTTTTAAATTAACTATATACCTAATCGAACGGTTTGCTAAGTCAGTTAATTTAAATGTTTCCATCCATTTTTTTGGTTTTATTACATTATCTTAACTTTTTGTTACTTATATTTATATACATTGTATATTACTAATATGCTTTATAATTTTGTCTTTACTGTATCTACATATTTTTCAGTCAAATCAAGAACCACTAGAGAACCTCAATCCACTACTGGAGAAGGCTGTGTACGTGGAGCCCGGGAAGCTCCTTATTCCCGGCAACTTCGTTGTAATTCTTTTTAATTTGTCAAGTAAGTGTACATCTCTGTTTAATAATAATCATTTAACTATTTCTATATTTTTTCTGTAAACTCGATGTTTTCCCTGTTGTTACAGGGAATCAAATTTCGACAAAAGGACTTGAAGACCTCTACGAAGCTCTGTCTTATCAGGGCAGTCACATGGCAGTGACCAAAGTCAATGGTACCGGCCTCATGAAAGTGTTATTGAAGGTGGGTGATGTTTCTCGAAAGTTCAAACACTACCTACTCATGCATAAAATATTTGTCTTATTTCACACTGTTTTGTGTAGGGTCTACAGGTGTGACTCGTCATCTGTTCAAATGGGAATTTCTTTACCTTAAATCTTGAAATATTTAATTAAATTTCTGCACTTTTTGTGGACTTGTCTTTTTGATAGTGACGCTTTTAATAAAATAGGTTTTTTGAATATTAAACCTTATCTGATCGTATTTGTCAGTCTAATGTTTTTAGCTAATGTAATAATTTATACATATTTATTGAGAATTTGTACATTTTATCATTTCCGTTCCGTTCCCTATGTTTTAATAAATTTTGTTTAAACTTGAATTTATTGTCTGATATATTTTGATATATTTTTTCACATTATGAGAAGTATTCAATTCTATATTTCTTAATTGCCATCAACCTTTGAGGATGCTCTTTCAGGGCAATAGAATATTTTAGCAGCACATTTTAATATGAAGTATTTGTCGAGCTTATTTGACGAGTATTTGTTGAGGTGGAGTATGCCAACTGTTTTTTTAAATAATCACATTCTGAAAACGCTGACCAAATTAAATGTTCTATTGACGTAAAAAAAATTTTAATTAAAAATATATATTTTAGAACCTTTAATCTGTTATAAAGTATGTTACGCCATGTAATGTACGTAAAGTATTAATGTTTGTTATCAAAAAAAATTGTCATTAGACATAAATTTTGTTATATTGTAAGTATACTTCTATAGTTGTAGTGTTTTTTTTCTTTTCCATATATACATGTGCCCTTTTAAAGAGGCAGTTTTTTGTGTATTGTTGAGAATTATGTTTCAAAATGGAATAATATTGTATTTTATTATTTTAAATGTTTTTTTGTACAATTGTGGGAACTTTTATAGATATATTTTATTATCTCGTTTTCACGCGTTCTCGTAAAATGAAAAGGGAACGCTTACCATTTTACACCTAAAAGCAGGCGTTCTCTCTATACTTTTAGTTATATTTATATTATATATTATTATCTTGTTTTCACGGGTTCTCGTAAAATGGTAGGCGTTCCTCCTTTTTAAAAACTCACATACCTTTTTTTACAGTGTACTTTGCATTTATCAAAAATCTCTCTGAAACTTAATAGAAAGTTTATTTGTGGATTTAATAAATGTGGAGTTTCCAAATTTTATTATGAGTTGCACAAGAAAAAGTTTTTTAAGCAATCCGCAAATTTAGATCAACAACAAAGCAGTTTACGTTATAAATATTAAACATATCACTTTTTAATATATTTCTGTGAACTTATTTAGATATCCCAATCTCTGTTATTTTATAATTTATTCATTCCTAAAATCAATCAATTGACGCAAGTGTCCCCATATTATATGCTGGCCGCAATCGCTTTATCTTATAACTTCACGGGGCGTCCTTAGTTACGGTTACTTAGCTTTTAGTGAAGCATTAGCAGCCTGCGCAGGCACGATGGCGTATCATCTCATGGATGGGCATATGCGCTATAACCTACTTGATTGTTACATAAAACTTCACAGGAAGTACAGTTTGATTTATCGATCATCGCTCTGATCCTATAATGCTGATGTAGTAGTGAAGCACTGAGCAGCAGGGTGTGCATGCCTATAATGGAAGCGTAATTTTCATATGATACACACTACTACTGTATATTAGACTTCTTTTTGTAATATACTGTCTGCACTATATTTTTTTATTGATCATCGCATCATCCAGTATATTCGCAGTAATTATCTCAGACTCATATAGAGTTTAAATCTTACTGTACGCCTATTATATAAATAATGTAAAACAATGTTTCCCAAATAAATCAAATTGACTGTATTTATAGCCAAAATATATTCACTACTTAATAAAAGAGTTAAATTATATATTTAGATGTATATTCTAGCCATAATCAAATCCAAAAAAAGTTGTTTAATGATCAAAAGTAATAATTTCCAATACTCCCAAAAATAATGGTTTGTATACCCTATAATCTCAATATAATATGATTACTTTAGATATATTTACAGTGAAATTTTCAACATCTTTTGTGGCTCAAAAAAAAAGTTTTCATTTTAAATACATAATTTAATTGTGTATGGATATTTATATTTTGTATAAAGTATTATTTTCAAAACGAATTATTTTTATGGTGTATTAAAAATACATATATACTAATCAAATATAAATACAAAATTATATTTTTAAAAGAATCACTTACCTTCGTAGTAAAACAATATCAATAATAATATGTGAAACACAATGTATATTGCTGCATTTTAAAAATAGCCAGCGAGGTATTCAGATTTTTCTCTCTAGAATCCTATATAAGGTATATAGAGTAAAAAAAGTTGGTCCGTCGTTTTCGAAATACTGCTCATCTAGTTGATACGTTAGTTACTTTTGTTGAAATCTATGGTCAAACTACAGTGCTATTTATATATAGACTTTGAAAATATATTGTTTAGCTACGTGTTACTTTAACTATACCTACGGGTATATAGGGTGTATCGTAAGTTAATATGTTCCCCTTGTAAATATGTGTTATTTACGATGTTTAAAACGTTCGCTTTTGGTGCACATGTTATTAATTATGTGTATATAGTATTTATATAGAAATACCAATAAATAAGAAAAGAAAAATAATAATTTACTAAACTTTTTTAACCTTATTTCTTTACTGATTGATAGCAATCAAAGAACATTTGCTTGAATCAATTAGTTGAATCAATTTTTTTAAATTAAATTTTAACTTTTTAACGTATATTGTTTCTCTCACTATCTTTCTTTCCCTTCATATTCACTGCCGTATAGGACAACCACTTTCCCGAAGATCACTCAACTAACAAAAAACTAGAGGAACTAATGTCCCCACGTGATCCTTTCTTCAAACCTCCTCGATCAAAATCCCCCGAAAGCGAAACACAGTAAAGCAGACATCCACTGAGTAAAATCGTATTTTCCAAATAACACAATTTTATGGTTGTTTAGTTTAATATTACTTTTTTTTATTTTACCGCCAATAAAACCTGGTTATTTATATATAATATATGGCAATATTGCCTGTAATTCGGGAAAAGCGGACATCAGATTCCTACTTGTATAATAAAAGATTACCTTAAGAAAGAGTCACCATTTTATTTGATAGCTTTATTGTGGATTATGTTCTAATACGACTAATATTAAATACAGTTTGACTGATATTGTATATTACTACTGTACTGAATGATTATGACTTTCTACTATTTTCAATACCGATTTTGCCTATCTTGCCCGTCTTAAATTGATCTGTTTGTTTTAGTTTGAAAGAAGAAAATGATGGTGTATAATTAATGCAATTAATCGTGTTGTCAAATAAGTCTATTTTTTCAGTTTAATTAAAAACCGCACCGCAAAATTAATTTGTCATTACTAAGTGTTTTCAGAATATAATGAATATAGATTTTCGCTGATATATTTGAAGTTGTTTGAGATATATATCAATATTTAGACACATATTTTTAAATTCTTTAATTCAGTTACAAATCAAAATTGTTAAAATACTATTATTTTTTAATGTTTTTTGATCTTCATGTTCACTGAATCTCCGTAATTCTTCGCTACACTTTTAACACCATATTTTTTCTATTTGTGTGTGTTCTTTTTTAATTTAAATCTAAGAGTTTCTGTAAAAATGTGCAGTTTACTGAGATTTATAAATATAATATGTACAATTACACGATATGAATAAACATACACCATTATATAATAAAATTAAGTTTCTTCAAAGTTATCCTCTATATGACTTTTTGTGTATATCATGCATTGCATTATGAATTATTGTTGTAATAAAACAATTATTATGTGTTTTATGAATAATATATTACAATGTATTTTAAGTATCTTTCTTGAACTATAATTTTGAAGCTGTATTTATATAAATATAAAATATATTTCATACATAATGGAATTTTTCTTTATTTTTCCGCTAAGAATTTTGAAAAAGTATTTAGTTTAATATCAAATGGTCGCATCTTTTATTCTATTGTTCTTTGATTTATGCGTGTCTGTTTCATAAAATTTCATATAGAAATATAAGTAGTCATTAATTTTTTGGTACTTTCAGTTCCATTTAATATTACAAATAATATATTACAGTTATTGGAATAATTTAAAATTAATAAATATAAGTTTTATTAACAAAACAATCAGTTATGTTTATAATTTCAGGATAAATATTTTATAAGAACGTATCTAGAATTTTCATATATTAACTAAAAAGATGCTAAAACTTGTGATTATATAATATTTTTTGGCGCCTTATATATATATATATTATGTATAGATACATATCTCTAATTTTTCTATCGATCAATTGATAACGAATTATCTTCCCATTAAATCATCTTATACATTTTTTTCTCTGCGGTTTACATAAATAATTCAACCTTATTATACCTTACCTATATTCATAAGGTAGTACTGCATTGAAGAATTTTTTTATTTAGGATTACATTTATAAAGTATGTCACACTATAGTAATATCCTGATATTTACTTCTGCATTGCTTCAGTACGTTAATTATGGGAAACCTCTGAATCAATCCAGCACACTCCGATTATATACCAAAACTGTAGAAAAAATAAGGGGAGGTGGTAGGAAAACGAGAAAATAGAAAGTGGAAGAAAAAGAGAAGGGGTGGAAAATGGGGCAGGAGAGGAAGAGAGGGGATGGGGGTTTAAATCGGAATTTTCCCCTGAAAAAAACTTCTGGGCAGGTTTGTTATATGAATATAATTTCCGACATAGTATACACTATATTAGAAACACTGGCTTTTCTATCCTTATAAATAATTATTAATTTATTTAATAATAATGTTATAATAGTAAATGTATAATATAATGTATTTAATACAATTCTTTAAGGTGATATATTACAAGAATAATAAAATAGGTTGAGTTTAGCAAAGGTGCTTTTTCAGTACAGCATAACATATTTAAGAATAATTAATATGGTTTAAAATGTAATAACATATAAAAAAACAATATTATAGTATTATAAATTACAAACTTATTAGAGGGTGTAGAATTAAATTGATACTATTGTTACATTTAGCTTACATTAAAAATACACAAAATACAGTATTAATATTCTACTGTTATAGCTGAAGTAATCAAATATATATAAAATATTGTAATTAACGTAATATAATATGTAATATGAACGCAAAATAAGCATTTTCATATTAAACACTTTAATACTAATGTTAAATCATATTGTATTCAACAATGATAGGTATTTCAGTGTAGTGTTAAAAAAATTGTGCAAATAATGTTTATAAGTATATTATATATTGTATACTGATATTTATTCAGTTTATATATCGGAAAAAACTAATTATCGAATAACATGAAATGTTTAGTAATAACTGTTAAATGGTCAATTCACAATACTTTTTTGTGAATATTTATAAATTGAAAAACTTCATTATTTTGAACCGATACGAAGTAAAGAAATAATAAGTATCCCAAAAACCTCAACAAATTCACAGAGCGTTATAACACTGCATCCAATCCATAGTCCTAAAATACCGCCAATAGTTGCCACAAATTCTGAAAACGGTAAAATCAGAGCTTCTTTCTGTCCGTATAACCTCAAGGATATTGGATAAATATTAATAAAAACGTATTCGTGATCAAGATTCTTTTCCTTCCAACCACCTAAACCACTTGAGTTTTTACTTTCGTTAAATTTTAACATGATGCCTGGATCAATAGGTTTTCCCATTTTTTCGGCTAATTCAATGGTCTTTTTCACATTGTTAAATAGCTGATTGGTTGCAATTCCCGTCGCTGATGGCCATTTTATCGACTGAACTGTGTATTTGTATGTGGTATCCTTACATGGCGTTATGAGTAAACATTCTAATTGTGATTCGGGGGACTGCAAAAATTTGTTTATTTGTCTAGTGTAACAAGCAGCACCGTTGGCCATACGGACAATGCCTTTGTTTTGAAGGATTTCACTCAAGCTCAAATTGAATCCCACTTCCTGTAGTTCGTTAAATAATGTCATGTTTATTCCATTGCAAAACCGATACCCTTGTTTCGCCATATCTAATGTAACAACAGATTTTTCGTCCAAACAACCGCAAATACTTAAAATGTATTTCTGTCGATTTGTAATAGTACAGTCAGAATGGGAATATTTATACATAATTCTATCAAACGAGGGCCTCTTTGTTAAGTCGCTAGCCCGTGTCCAGAACATGGGTTTATCCAAGCAAGGGAATTGGGGAGTGTTTATGCCGACTCTTTCGTGCATTTCTAATCCGACGTTAAGCAGAGTTCCTACCTGAGCTATAATTCGATCACTTTCGAATGAAGGTCTTGTGAAATTCGAATGGATATTGATTTCATATCCATCCACACCGTTTATCTGAAATGATCATTTATGGTTTTAATTAGTTCTATTTTAGTATATAAACAAACTACGCATACTATAATACTCTGCAAGCTATTTAAAATATAAAACTTTATGTTTTTAAACAGGTATGATGATAACGCTAAAATGTTTCATTTGACATATGTATATGGCTTAATTTAACTTATATAATTATAATTATTGAATTTAAAATAAATGTGTAAGAACACATAATAAACATAAAACGTTTATTCTAAACTGTTGCGCTTTACAAAATATTTACTGTTAACATGTAGCATGTTCGAGAGTAAGCGAAGATATAGTGACAGGCGAAAATATAGTGAAAATATCAGTCTATTAAGATTATATTGTGAACATATCTATATTTAATGATAGTTAAAATATCAAGCTATCTATCTATACCTTACCAATATAACATTTATTATAGCTTCAATATAAGGTTTTGATATTATCTAAATCTTGTCAAGATTTGAGTTCTTATAACAAGATTTTCGATTTTACAAGATAGGCCTACGTAGATATTGTATTTCTTGATAAAATACGGATTTATTTAATCTGTGTAAAATTTGTTGGATATATTACCAGGATCAACACGTTTATATTTACTCAAATTTCACAAAGAAATTCTCGATTTATCCTATAAGCAAAAAAACCAAGATCTTTCCAAGACATCTCAATTAATATTCAAAATTTTGGTAAGAAAACTAAGTTTCAAATCACCGTATAATGATAATAACAATTTCTATATATGAAAGATCTGCCATTTTATATATAGCTTTAAACTAATGGACGCATATATTGGTAGTATGGGAAGGTGGACTTCTGGACCATGACTCATCACCCCTACCCCTATCCCCAACCCTATGACTTCCAGTACCGAATTCAGCAAGATCAAGGTGGTTTCCGAGTAAATCAATGAAGCTGAGTTCGCATTTTCTATTTCGGAGATGATCTGAGATAATGAGATATTAAGGTATTGATGCTGCTAACCGTTGCCATGAACGGCTGTATTCGGGTGATGGCGCTCTCTGCTAATAGACATTTTTATTATGTCAAATTCCATTTCAAACATAGTCCAGGGCTGTAAAAGTAGATCCAAATACGTGTTTTTATCTATAAATCTTTAATACTTCGATTTACATAATTGTTTCATAACTAAATAGATTGGTGAAAAACACGTATTTGTGCCCACTTTTGCGGCCCTGGACCATGCTTGAAATAGACTTTGACATCAGGTTAAGTGTATTGCGCCCGAATACGACCGTTCATTGCAACAGTTAGCAGCATCAATACCTTATCTCAGATAACCTCCTAATTAGAAAATTCGGCCTCAGCGTCATTGATTTACTCTGAAACGACCTTTATGTTTTTAAAATCGGTAAAAGGAAGTCATATGGAGTAAGGGACGGGTTATGGAGGGTAGGTGGCGTGATGAGTCATGGTCCAGAGGTCCACCATCCCATAATACTTATGTATATAATAATTTTGCTATGTATCAGTAGGTTTGATTCATCAGTTATACAATTGTATCTATTTTTATTCGATCTGAACTAGTCCAGAAAAGAAAATATCGATTCATACACAAATTAGTCATACACTATATTTCTCATCATCAAAAAATCGATTATGAAAAAAAAAAATCTAAAAAATGTCACGATATTTATTTTGTGGACAAGGTATACGTGAACAATATTTCAGCTAAATCGCTGAATGGGAAGGATGATTTCTAAGTGTAAAACTCCACCTCCAAGGTTTACCACGTAAAGAAAATCACTAATATTATGAGGGTTGGATACATTTGAAATACACTTTAAAATTATGCTAAACTTAATTATTAAAAACTCTTAGAAATACTTTTGATTAATAATTTGGTCAGTACACGAAGAAAATTAGGAAATCATGTTAAAATGTTAGGAACATAATGTGCATTGTTTTAATTTTTTGGAAATATATAATAAAGTATATTTATATATTTTTTATTTTAGAATTTTTTAATTTTTGTAATATTTTATCCAATAGTTCGGTGTTATTTTCATATATATTATTTTCATTTAAACAATAATTGAATATCACTTATTTTTAGCATTATCTGTCAAATGGTAGTTAACAATAATTGTTTATAATGTATATATATATGTTATTTAATATATAGCATCTAACTCTCTTACTAAATATAACCCTCCGTTTAACGGAAACCCCTTATTAGAAGGCTCTGTCTTGGAGAAGAATGGGGGCTCTGTAGGCAGATTCACATAATAGTTGGCTCCCACAAATTATTAGAGCGTAACATAGAATAGTCTTCAAAAATTCTTAAAATTATACTTTTATCGAGAATAACTTTGAGCGTTTACAATGCGTAAAAATTCATCAAATTTATTGAAAATAAAATGTGACAATATCAAAATATATCAAGGGTGTAACAGGTATTGGTGAAGGGATGGGCACAAATTACTTTAGTATATAGACATATAAATATGTTAACATATACAAAATATTAAATAAGCAATTTTGAAGCATATTAAATATATATATAGGAAACTTTGGACTGAAATTAATATTATAATATTTCCAAAAAAATATAATTCAAGGAACAGTAAATAAAAATCTGTATTCTTCTATGTAATTCCGGGACAACTCGGTTATCACATTTACTGAATATGCCAAAGCGGAGAATGTGCCAGTTTGTCAAAGAAGGGAGGCACGTGTCCGAGTATTCTCTAACAGCTATTCGCGATTTCTAGACTTACGCAAGCATTGTAAGTTATATTTAAAAACTAATCTCTTCAAATCAGTGTAAAATCTCTTATTTATAATCATTACAATTTAGAGTAGGAAAGGTAATAAGTCTATTCTGTAAGAGTGCATTTTGGCAAAAAAAGTATTTTGTAACAGTTCATTTGGGAAAAAAGTATTTTTTACAGTGCATTTTGGCAAAAAAAGTATTTTGTACAGTGCATTTTAGCAAATAGTATATTAAGTTAGGCAAAAAAGTGTTTTGATTTTGAAACCATTTTTTTGAAAGACAATTTAGTTCAATTTTGAAGCTCATAAATTATTATTTAAAATATTATTTATCAATCGTAAATATTTATGTTTGTAATACTTATAGTAATAATTAATTGTTACGTAAAATAATTAACAATATTTTGTCTTAAATGGGATGTATCAGCAAAAACACTTTTTCGCAAACATATCAACACAAAAGTTCAATTTCACAATGTAAAATGTCCTAATTAAACGATGGATAAGACAATTTCATCAACGAATCCATATTTTTATTAGTTTAATAACTTATTCAGTTTAAGAATTAAACATTATTAATGTGGATCACTACTTTCATTCCAATGAGGAAGCTCATCAGATTAAGAAGTTTATCTTTCATTGTTTATGTTTTTTTCCTTGTTTCACGCAAGTTTTTTTTACTGATTTTAAGACATTTCTTTAACATCATAATTTTTTTGCTTTTTTAAAACGGTTTTAAATTATAATTCATCGATGTTGTATATTCACAGTTGTCGAAAACACTCGACTTAATCTGGCTTATTTTAGTTTTTGTCATTATTGATGGTACTGGTATTAAAATTATGTAAAATAGATGTTTTTTCAATTATATAAACTATATTGTTACATATCTAGAGAACAAGTTTTTATAACCACACCAAAAATTATATTAATTTAATAGACGCATTTCATTAATTTAAAAAATACAAAATATGTATAAACTTTTTAATGTAATTAAATATAATTTTTTGAAGCAATAAAATATTACATTTTATTACTGGTTAAACTCGATAATAGGCTATACTTACGATGTCATCGTCACCAATTGATTCGGAAAACATTCCACCATAAAAGTTTAGCACAAGCTGTAAACCACCATCAGGTCCCATTTGTTTTGAAAAAGATTTATTTTCAGGAGTGAACTTGAAGCAAATAAATTTAGTAGGATGCTTGTAAACAGTGAAGTTACGGAAATCACATGTTTCATTGGTATATTTACAATGAATTATATGATCCTGGGGCCACTTAAATAAATCCAAGTGATAAGCCATTTGTGTTAACCATGGATGAAAATCCAACAGCATCTCCCGGTTTGCCTGAAAGGCCAGAATCCAAAGCGATTTTAAATCTTCTATTGTATCATTGACCCTTAAAAATTTTTCTTTGGAAAACTCATGGGTTGGACAGAAAGTAATTTCGGGAAACACAAATTTGTCTTTCAAAAATTCGTGCTCCACAGTTTTTGGGGAAGATAGGAAGCGCATAGTTAGAACAGTTGCGTGATATGAAAAACCAGAAAAGGCACCTATCGTCAATAAACACCAAAGAAATCTCCTGGCATTTCTTGACCTTCCAATCATTCCAAATCCATGAGCTGATGTTCGTCCCATAAAGTCAGTAACCGGTTGAGCTTCTGTCATTATCACAACTTGAATTTAAAAGATAAACTGAAAATGCAGTTCATAAAACAGCTTTACTTAATATTAAAATCCTATTGATTGAAGTATATACAATTATATGTAGTTGTATTCGCAAAATTTTTTCTAATATAAAACAACAAATATATCACATTACAACTAAAAATAATTACTGACCTGCATTGCGACGGAAGCGGGATGTTGTAATAATTATAGAAAGTTTGCACAAAAGGATATTTTTTTTATAGATATATAATAATTAATAATTCCAAAAGGGTAATTTGGATATAGGTTTAGTATTATATATTCTACGCATCAACATATTGGATAAAATTATGACATATTTAATAAACCGCAATATGCTTATTTCCGGTGAAATATGACTAACAATGACAGTCGTACGCACAATATAATTGAATTATATACTTATCAGTTTTTTCTGTTTATATGCATGCAATTAATAAATTATGAATAATTGTATAGATTACATTGTGTAATAATATTTAATAGCTATCAAATTACAGTTTTCACTGAATTATTGTTTAATAGTTTGAAATTCAATAATAAGTATAGGTATGTATGTTTTCAAACAAAAGAGTTATTATTAAAAGAGTTACTATTCTATTAGGACTATATTAATAATAGCCTATATAAAGTTTGACGAACCCGAATAAAAATAAAACCATTTAAATATAATAATTTACTTATATAAAAAACATAATTTCGAAAACTGTTATTTTATTCATCTTTTACTTGCTTGTAAATACGTAGGCTACTGAACTTGTTACTTAATTTTTCCTTAAATATTTTTAAATCAATGAAAATAGATAAGATATTCCAAAAACAGGTTCAACCTTTTGAGTGTAGATAGGTTATTATCTACATCGATTTAATAATTATTTGAAATTAATAGATAATAATAGGAGCATCGAAGTGATTTATTCTCTGGCGAATCACATAATCTTATGATTGGTTTAAAAACACGACGGCGTCGAAATTGAAACCGATACCGAAAGTGTATACTACATGACTATTCTGCTATATGTAGCCTATATACGATGTATACGTCTGTATAAAATAACTACCAGTACATTATACTTAGAGTATATACATATATTACTACTATAATGACTATATAAATGTGCTATTAAAATAGACAACGCCCATATTAAAAGTTATCAATATCGACCACGATGTCGTTTCTCGAAGCTGTCATAATCATAAATCTGTATTAATGTGTATTAATCTATATTAAAGTGTTTCTCGAAACTGTATTAACTCTACAATAGTGTAGTGTATTAAATATAGTGTATAAAATTGGCTATAACACAATAGTGTAATACACAATACTATAATATATTTAAAAAATTACATAGATGCTACCGAAAGCAGTTTCAATGGGTAAATCGATAATTTTTAAGTTTTTATTATTTTACTTAATATTTAATTTTTATTATTTCAAAAAGTTTAAAATATTTATATTTATATATATATATATTATATATTTTTTTAACATTTAAATAAATAAATTAATATAATATAGGCCTAAGTATACATAAATATAATTTGATATTTAACACTCTTTTTTGTTTTTTAAATATTACATATTCTTAATTTTTTCAAATATATTACCAAGAAAACTAAATACACAAACTTATGATAATTTTATAAAAACATAAAAGAACAAAGATTTGGTCCACACTAGCGTTTTATACTTAAATTTTCAAAAAATACAAAACATATTTTAATAAATGATTGATTATAAGTGTTAAGTTTTTTCATGTTTCAACTTCCATGTTCAACCTCCAACTTCTTTGACTCAATCTTCAATCTTGGAGGAAGCAGTAAAAAGGTGTTAATTGGTTCGTTTTGCGTATATCAAGTCAAATATAAAACTTCGAACAGCTAGTGGACTTCAATCAGAAACTACAAATATGTTGATGATGACTACATACAAATCGATAATGATGAGAATGAAGCACTGCCGTGACACTGACTTTGTATTGTATTTTGAAATGTGTTAAAGTGAATTACTGACTTTGTGTGTTGTACAGTGAGTGAATATTATATTTTTTTAATTTTATTTAAATTTTGTTTAGATTGCACAAACACTAAGTAACGTAGCAGCTGCATAAATTTAAGATGGGGGTGTAAAATTGTAAGTGACGAACTCTATACTATAGGTTCAGACCATAGAGTAAATACGACTTGAAAATCAATGAAATTCGCCAATTAAATAAAAAGCCGTTTAAATTTTCAAAACATCACAGCTGTATATTCATTTCTGCCTGTAATGTGCTTTCATATTTTTAGCAAAAATGTACATAATTGATTTAATTGTTGAAGTTTATGAAAATTGTTTTCAAATGTTTAGAAGTGCTTAATTATATCAAAGAATATAGAATATTACTTTATAGTGCAATTAAAATGATTTAATTGTTTATCAAACGTTATTGTTTTTCTAAATAATGTGTTTCTGAACTTCATGCTTAAATAAGACCTTTATTGTTTGTTGAAGTCTAATCAAAAACGCCAAAAGAGTACCAAACCAACCTATTTATGTAATCAGTTAAAAAATATCCTATTTAAGTTACATCGACTCAGAATTTTTTTTAATGCATAAAAAATTGTCTTCTTCATTCTGATTGCTTTATTTTCTTTGCAAATAAATTGAAAGAGGCTTGATTTTCTAAAAAATATATGAAGAAAATATTTATTAAATAAATTGTACAAACTTGCAAATTACATTATTTATCCATTTTTATTTTTTTTCATAAAATACCTTTCTTTATTTTATTAGTTGTATGAAAATTATATTTTTAGTAGAATTTTAAAGATTTTCATAAAGATGTCACAAACGCAATTGAAATAAATTTTACCTCAAGTGCTCTAAAGGCTAAATTAAAAAAAAAATGATAAATGATGTGCCTAATAATATAAACTGAAAATTTTTTGAATTGGTTTATGTAAATATAATTTTGTTTTAAACAGATTTATTTATGCATAATGTGGCATTTCAATATTTCTTTCCTAGTTGTTTTTCAGGTTTCTTTTTAAAGTATTGTTACTTTTGTTATTTCAGTTCATTATCATGTCTGCACTTATACGGTTTTTCACTAGAAGAAAGAAAAAGGATAAATCAGATGGGGCAAAACATCACTTAACTGAAGAACTTTCACAAAAGTCTAACTCTGCTCATTCAAAGTCAAATCAAAAGGAAATAGAATGTAAAATTATGCATTTAGATGATACAGAATCAACATTTTTTGTACCTGTAAGTTTACATTTCAAAGTATTTTATTTTATTAAAACTAGTTGTTTGTGCTTTGTGATATATCTAAATATGTCCATACTAAATGCAGGTAAATTTTTTTGTATCTTATAATATAGACATAGTCATATTAATACTGAATGTTATACTTAGTCTTAGCCTTAGTGACTTTAATTTTAGTATATTTAACCTTTTATGAAAGTTTAATTTTTTAAATAATAAATGCTGTGTGGTAAACTGTATAGGCAGCTGATAGTCTAAATTATCTCCAGGTTACTTATAACTATGTCTATGTCTATATTATATATATAAGCTTGTTAATTCCATCATATTTAGAATATAATTGTTTTTTTTATTGTATGGAATATATAAAGTAAAAATAAAACCAGTTTTTACAGGATAACTTCTTTATTTATTTTTACTAATTTGACTTTACACTACAGTACTATTACTTTAACAAATTTATGAGTATATTACAATTATTTTATATAAAATAAAGATACATAACATAAATACGTAATTTATGTTATTACTATTATCATTATGTACAATTTATATAATATATATTTTAATAATAATTTAGTATATAATTATATTTATATAACATATATATATTTAATTAAGTATTATAATTGCAATATTATATAATAATTACCTATCTTTATTCATATATTATAAATTAAATATATTATATTTCAGAATTTTATTTAATATTGTAATTATATTATATAATAAATAAAAATTAACAATTCTTACTATAATCTTATAATACTATAATCTTACTATATTCTTACTTATAAATATAACATAATTAAATACAACAAGAAAAATAAACTCTCTTTTTTATATTCAAAATATTAAAATATATATGCATCATTATTAACTTATAGTAAAAATTGTTAATTTTTATTTATTTTATAATAAAATTACAGTATTAATTAAAATAAATATATATAATAAATATATTAAAAGGAACAATTTATAATATTTATATATTAGTTAAATTAATATACACCCCCATTCATTAGAAATGCCACCCCCAAAATTGTTATCTAAAATTTATATAAATTTAATTTATGCAATCTAAAATGTATTGAGATATGATTTTATTCTGAAATTCTAATTAAAATATTTTACAATTAATAAAATGTGTTCAAATATGATCTTAAATAAGTCCATATTTCAGGAAATCAATCATTGAGTGGTGGTCCTGAAAAGGACCATTGTAGCGTTCTCAAAAGGGGGTTGAAAAGGACCATTGTAGTGTTCTTAAAAAGGGGTTAAAAAGGGGAATTGACCACTTAATAGTCAATTGAGCCACCTCTAGCTGCAATGACCTGCTGAATTATGTGTGGCATTGAGATAATGAGATTGTACATCAACTGCTGAGGTATCTGCTGCCAAACATGTTGCATCATTGCCCAGAGACCATCAAGACCTTGACCATGAATGGCATCAACTTCACATTGAATATGGCTCAGATGCAGATTATCAATTGGATTGAGATTTGGAGATTGTGCAGGCCAGGGAAAAACCTCAATCTGCTGCTGTGCAAAGACATTGTGCGTGAAGCAAGCTGTGTGATATGATGCATTGTCCTGTTGGTAAGTCAGATGCCTTCCAGGAAGCTGATGGGTTTCCAGAATGTCTACGTAGCCATGTGCATTCAAACGACCATGAACTCTACATAGAGGATGTGGGACATTGAAAG
>JAUZND010038347.1:0-21528 GCA_034780555.1 Coelogynopora nodosa
GTGAAGTCGGCTGCTGCCTCCCTCGAGGCTGGTGTTATCGACGGCGGTGAGGGAGGTGGTCTCTGTGGAGATGAGGGTGTCCTTCAGGTGGGTTAGCCGGAAGAGGTCGGCTCGTTTGAAGGTCTGTTGCGGCCGGGGGACGGGGGGGAGGAGAGAGGCGGGGTGCACGACGTAATATGTTATGCGTTCTGTCAGTATCAAACGTAAGAAATAATAATATCTTGACCGTTTTACACTGAGCTAAGCTAGAATGTTATTAGTAATAAATCAATCATGGTGCCAAGTATTCTTCAATACCTAACAACGTACTAGACACTATTCAAGTTTATTACAATATTAAGTTAAATTAATTAATTAATGTAGTGTTTTAATTCACACGAAATATACCAAAAAAAGTGTAGCCTAATAAATTTGAATATCAATTAAAATGGAAAAATATATTATCCCTGGATAATATTTTTGCTTAAAATTTTTGTCAATGCAGCGGTTTGATATAAAAAAATATTTACATTTAACTTAAATAAAATACTATAGGATAATAAACAGTCAGTATTATTACATTTGCGCACAGCTGTTAAGATAATATAACAACATACTATAATAAGATATTACATTAATTTACTAAAACAATTACTGATATTAACAAAATTTTATGGTCAATGTTTTAAAACGTCTATAAATAGCTTTTTTATATACATGTATTTCTAAAATAATGACATAACATCAGACTTTGGATTGTTTTATTGGCCTTGTTATCAAATTTAATCGATAAAACGCTACCACTGAAGTCAAATAAAAATTAACCTTAAAAAGTTGTTTTGTTTACCTAATTAAAAACTACGTGTTTTAGGGGAATACTTAAAAACGTATACATTTAAAAATAATTCTGAAATAAACAAATAAAAGAATTATAACTAATTTTAAGTAAATATTATGTTCTTTAAATTGACATTGTTTGTTTATCTTAGCTACTTGATTTAATGCCGACTTTGAAAAATTGTTTTTTATTCCTATTTTTTTAAGTCTCAACCAACTCAAAAAGCAGTTCTTACATTATTTATTTAAACCAATCAGATAATAATAAAATACGCAGACTCAGTGAGAATTCTCTCAATTTCTATACTTATTTATGAACCAAATACATTAGAATGAAGTTTATTTAAAGTCTGTAGTAATAACTAAAGAACTCATATATATATAAATCATAGTTCTTTGGTAGGAAAAGGGCGATGGGTGATTAGTTCGTGTAGGTGGTTCTTCGGCAGATGCCTGTGACTGTCTATGAACATTTTTCGGAAAGGTTTATTGATTTATTTTGCTACAAGCGTGGATAAAGTTATACCTTGGTCAAAGTAAGTAGTTTTAATTTGATATTTGCTAACAGGTAAAAAAATAACAATAAAAGGAAGAAAAAATTTTAACGTATAAGATGTATTTGGCAAATTTTCGTGTTACATTATGAAGCCAAAATATATAAGAAGCCAAAAAATATATAAGAAGCCAAAAAATATATAAGAAGCCAAAAAATACTGAGACCAACAGCTGGGTAAGCGACACAATATATTTATAATATATAATAAATTAAAAAAATATATATATATAAGAGCTAACCCTATAAATCCTGGTGTTCAAATCATTTTCGACTTGCACACAGCGGGTAGTTTCTCTCTCGCGATTAGGCCTTTTCTTTTTTTACAAACGGCTCATCGATTGTGAAACTAAATTTGTGATATAATCGTTTTTGCGTATTCTTTTTTGCGCTTTTTAGCACTAACTATATTATACAAAAAACCAACCGTTTGTTTGTATGTAGATCAAGGTCTTTGAATATTTCAATCCGTTTGTGAAATTTTCAATATGCTACATACCGTTGTTGAAGAATTCAACGATTACATTTGTCTAGCAATTGACGCGCAAATTTTTTAATATTTGCTTTCGTTAAGTTTGTGAATGAATTAAACATACAAATTCATCTGTTATTTTTTCGTTCATTTAATAAATATGAAAAATATAACGGTGGGCATTTCCTAATTTAGTCTCGATGACTAAATTCTACATGATTAAAAATTCCTACATCAATGACATATAATATGGAATACGCTCAAATAAAAGTGTTAGATCAATAACATTGTAAAACAATAGATGTGGGTATGTATACTACGTGTAATATATAATATGTATACCTATTAATAATTAATTAATAATATATAATTTGTGCATATGTGTAATACTCGAAAATGAACTATAAATACTTCTTTGGATATAGTCATGTAATTTGTAACATCTACTATCCATGCAAAGTTGTGTATGAAAATTTGTATATGAATTCAGACTTCATTTTAGTAATATTCAAATGGAAACAATATGTACATATGTGTATAATATTAATACTGTCTAGTATTTCATTGTTTGTATATAATAATAATGCTATTTTTGATTTGAAACAGTATATTATATTTATTTACATAATTTTTGCGGTTATGAGTTGTGAATCTATCAGATATACTATCCATGCAAAGTTGTGTATTAAATTGTGCATATGAGTTCTGACTTAATTGTCTGAAAATTATCTTCTCTTTTTTATTAATGTTTCATTCAGGATTATTTTTTGTAAATTATATTAAATATATACACTGTTAGCATTTCATTCTTATATATTATTGTTATTGATAACGGTTATTAATTAGTTAATAAAAATAATATATATAATAATCACATGTCAATACATATGTCAATCACATATGAATTTATTAAAAAACATTAAATAAAAAACTATTCTGTTTATAATTTAAATTCTCATGTTTATACACCATGTATACATTCAATTAAATAAACTAATAAATAATAGTTACCATATTTTAATATAATAGGCACATAGCTATTATATTTGGCTGCAGCCATATATTTATATCATATAACTGCAATTACAAATATACCTGAATAAATGCTATTTTTATTAAATTCTACTAATTGTAAATTTTTTAATGAAATATTTTCTGTGTGTTTATAATATATAAGGAAGAGTTGTTCAATCTTATACAGCTTCTATATTTTCAAGTATTATATTTAAAAAAAATCTATATATATACATATTAATTATATTTGACTTTCACTTACATATATCATATATATATTCTATTATTATGTAAGTTACTATATTTTGATTAAAGCTACCAATACTCTCATTTGATATGTATATGTGTTTATATATATACTGTATATAATTATGTGCTATATAGCATAGTAATGTAATAATATAGATAATCTCTGTCTTTGTATACTCAGTTGTATGCTGAATATATTTATATGTATTAATATACCATTCTCTATCATATAATATAGGCTATATTGGTGTTGACTTCATAACTAATTAATATTGGATACATTAATTATGGTTTCATTTAAATTGTTTTGACCTTAGGCATATGTATTATAATCTATTTAATATATAATTTTATTCAAAATTCTATATAATAAATTTATATCTAATAAGCTAAGTAATTTTTAGACAATTTAAGCAGATAAATTGATAAATATATATTTTTAAATAATTACCATGTTTATTGAGTTTATTTGGTTCATAACAATAATTATTTATGGTAAAAATAATTAAAAATAATCATTTCTTGGGAGATAAATTTATTGATTTAATTAATTTAATGTATTAATTTCTAATTCTTGTCATTTATTATTGGATTATAAAAATATATTTTATTGTTGAAACAAATTATAAAATTTTAATTAATTCATTGCTTTAAATAAAGAATTGCTTAATATTACATTACTTATTTTTAGTAACTCTATGGTCAAAATTATAAATATGCGCTACTAATTAGTATACTAATTTTAATAAACAAAAAATAATAATCCAAAAAATTATATTCATAAAAATATAATTTGTGTGAATTATTTTCGTTTATGTAAGATATATGTTATACTTTTTAATTTTTTATGATTTCTTTTTATTAATAATGAGTGTTTTGTTTATATATATATGTAGGTGTTGCGTAAAAAATAAGTGTCATATTTTAATTGTGCGCACTTGTATTTTTTATGTTCGCATTGAGAATTGTGCATTATTATATAGCCAGACAACATTTATATAAAAATAATGTTAATTTTGCGGTAAAACGTGTTTTTAAAGTTAGCGCCCGTTTAATTTCATACGTTTGTTTCGCATTCGTTTTTAATTTTTGTGTACGCAAGCGAAAAACGTGATCGTTTGTTTATTTTCCGTTTGTAAAGAAAAGGCCTAGAAAATTTGAATAGTGTGTTGTTATTGGCCATACAACTGACGTCACATATTTCTCATCGATCGATGTAATCTAATTATTCATAAGTCTACATGCGCTATATATGACCAATACAAGTATGCTTTTTATCGACTTTTTATCAATAGTCAAAATCTGACAAATTAGTTTATAACTTTATTTGCATCAATATTGTTTTTGATAAATATATAAGTAAAAACTTATTGTTTTGCATTTCAAAAATACGCAAATAAAACAAAATAATAATAATTAGTAGCCATATTTCCAAAAGAATCCTTAACTAGATTTTTGATATACATAATATATAGGTAAAAATTGTATATAACTATTACTTTTTTATAGCATTTTGCAATCTCGCTACCGCGAACTGCATCCAACTTGCTGATAGTAGTGTTTAAAAAGATGTGTTAACCAAATATGACATTGATTTGAATAAATAAGTGAGGTGTCTGCTTAACAGATTATGCAATCATTTCACACTATATATATATTGAAATGAATTACGAATATTCATTTTTCAACAAAGAAATAAACCAGGAAAGACCACGTCGTCGGCAAGTCAACACTGAAGATCGACAAAGAATAATGAACTGTTTTGAAAACAGAGAGGATCATCTACTGTTATGGGACAATCTGAATATCAATAAGAGATACGGCGAGAAGCATCATACGGGTCTGGCTAGTAGAAGGAGAGTTGAGGGAAGGAACCAGGGAGGACAGCTACATGTAAGAGTTCATGACGAAATGCTTGAAACAATTTTGCTCATCGCTAGAGAGGAGTCGTTCACTACTTTGGCAAGAATAAACGATCAACTAAGAAGAATGTTGCCAGATAAGCCTCCAGTACATGCCACGACAATTCACAGGCATCTTCACAATCAACTCATCTCTGTAAAGATTGCTGGGAAATATGCGGACGTCCCTTTTAGACGCAAAATTTCAGCAAGCAAAGAACCACGATTTCAATACGCCACATGGTTTACTCAATGTGTACACAAGGAGGAATCAATGGAGAGGTATAGGTGAAAGAGTTCGGGAGGTTATTGGAGCTAGAGGCCGGAATATCAACCTCATACTGGCAATCAATGCTTATGTTGGATTAGTATACTTCAATCTTCAGCAGCAAACAGTGGATCATAATAGGTACCAAATATTTATTGACCATATGATCAATGTCGAAGCTGCTCCGCGCTTTCCAGGTCCGGTAGTTATCGTACATGATCGAGCAAGACCGCATCTCAACACTACTATACCACCTGAGCATGAAGAATCCCCTACAGTCCTTTTTTGAACCCGGTAGAACAAGCTAATAGCTGTTTTAAAGAAGCTATCAGTAGACAGTTGACCACGAGAGCTGTACGGGATGAAATTTTCAATGCCAACAATCAACGAGTTGCTCAAGGTTTAACACAAGAACAGTGTCGTTCAAGAATTCTGATGAGACTGGGAAATGAAGCTATCCATGAAATTACTCCGATCCACCTAAGTGCACAAACTGGTGTCTGCGATTCAATCGTTTCATTTTACAGGAGTTTGGCAAGACAAGATATTGATGGCTGAAGATGTTTTATAAGAAGACTTTTATGAGAAGATTTTAGTTAAATTTTGATTTTGTTAAATTGCTAGATAGTTTTGGTAATGTGATTGATAATCATTTTTTCTTGCATGTTGAATACAAATTTTGTTTTATAATTATTGTTTTTGGTAACAAAATTAGCAATTTGGTAACGAGATTGCACAATTTGGTATTCTAATTAACAGTGGTAAACTGAATATATATATTTTTAAAATATTAACATTATTGTTTGTCCTGGTAAGTTGGATGCAGTTCGCGGTAACGAGATGGCCAAATGCTATACATTTATAAAATACGCACCAACAAAATGATAATAAGTATTATTATAGTAGGTATATTAGGCCTGCCCTACCTATACATGAAAGAATCATGGACATAATGTTATACAAAATAAGGCAATTATATGAAAGTTATATAATTATATTGTACATATAGAAAATCCTCTCTTGAAAGCATGCCTTCCAAACTTGCACATGAAATGACGACTAAATTTTTTAAAAACGTTTTAGAAACTTAGAATTACTTATTTTATTATAGACTACATGCAATGAACAAAATGAATAGAAAAACTCCATACATTTACTACAGTAATCATCAACCAATCTGATCAAAGCTCAGATCGCGAAATGAGATACATTTACGTCATCTAACTATCTAACCAACAATTAGATAAAAATCCACTTTTGTGCTACGAGTATATTACCAAAATTCTTCATACACTACGGGTGTTCTAATCATCATTTCCTATATGTAACGTTATATTCGTTGCATTTAACTCAATAGAACAAAAAATATAGCCATGAATCCAGAGTAGATTCATCTGGATCTAAAAGGTCTAAACATATTTTTATGCGTAGTACAATATATACGTCAGGGTTATAAATAAAACTATTACCAGATAAAAACTATACTAAACATTTTGAACTAAAGAAATGTTATTTTTACGTCTAGCGGTAATACCAATATCATAAGTATTTAAATTTGTTTTTTAAATTATATCTAGTGTTTAATTCCTTTAAATTGAAAATAGAGACATGTTATTTTACAACAATGTTATGAAACTGTCAACAAGGTTTCTGATAATAGGAATATATATATGAATAGTATATTGTCAAAAATAGGTAAATTCTATTAATTTTTATGTACGTGGAAATGGATGTAGATATAATTTATCAATTATTATATGCATATTTTTACTTATATAGTTATATTTATACTATTCGTTTAATACTATTGTAGCTGTTGAATAATAGTTTCAAATATATACACTATTTGGAAAATTTCATGATCATTAAACAGTGTTTATACCATATTTAAAACTTCATTCATTAACTTGGCATAACACATTAGAAATATAGAATATAAATTAAGATCAATTCATTAGTGCAACCAAAATGTTATCAATTCAAATACGTCTTAATAAAGTAATAGAACACTAATGGAATGCCCAAGATTATTGCAATGTTAATTTTACCTTCCAAATTGCCATCAATTTTAGCTCCAATTCTTCTATTATCAATTCCGAAAGTTGATAAATTGATCTCAACTGACGATCATGGCTGATTTTTTTCAGTGGGTTAATCAATTTGACCTACATAAACAAAAAAATAAAATATTAATGTATATGGAAAACTTTAAAGTAGACCTAAGTAAAGAACTAAAAATAATAAAACTTAAATAATATTTTATTATAAATAGTACCAGAATGTCTGCAAAGATTAATCGTACTCTGGTAACAATTAGTAGTGATTATTTATCTGAATAAGGTTTGCACCGTTTTAAAAATTGTATTTAATTATTTTACAATCAAAGTGTCTACCCCATAGATAAAGAAACAGTAGATGAAGTAAAAGAAATCCGAATGCCTGGCTGGCCAGCACATACATAATATAATGTCTCTTAACTGAGGAGCCAAACTAATCGGCAGCTATTGCCTTTGTACCAGTAACAATTATCCATAGCAAACTAATAACTAACACATCAACCATTGTTGCTATAAATTTCATGAACTTCGTTTTGGTTAATCTGATTGGTAATATTGTATATTAAGTTCACCAAAAAAAAGGATTTTAATACAAGTTTTTTAGAGTCTTTTTGTATTTTTACATGTGAATAAATGTACATTTGAAATGCTATACAATAAAAACTATTGGAGAGTTTTAAATGTACATAGTAAAGTAAATACATTTTAAAGCTGCAATTGCTTAATACAAATTTGTCACGTTGCATGTTTTGTCATAATTAGCAATATTAACTTACCAATTATAGAAATAATTTTGCTATTTTTAAGAAAACATTTCGATCACTAACAATATGATTCTATTATTTGTTATCTGGTCTATCCCCTATCCATGGTTTAATTGAATGATTAAAACACAAATACTCATAAACAAAATCGTGACAAATTAACAATATGAACGTATATTAAAAGGCTTCTCCTATATAATTATGTAAAAATTATTAAATATTTTTGGTTATTTCTATAATTATGCTTGTTATTAAAACATTTTAATTTTGTCTAAAATCTAACAATAAATAAATTATCCAACGATAGGAAAATCCACGGGTCTTTCAGAAAATATACAGATACGTAATAATAAAACAAAATAATATCAACATAATAAAAAAGGACGATTTTGTAATGTTATCTTCTCATGACATATTAAAGTTTTAAATATGCTAAATTAATTACATTTTATGTAGTCAAAAAGTAAATACATTATTGTATTACGGTGAGAAAATATTGCCCTAAATAAGCAATACTATAAATGTATTACCTATGTATGATATATTTAACAATATATACTACAATTACTACAAATATGATATATATACTATTAATTGTAAATAAATATTTTAAAATATTTATATTCTTTTTTACCTTATCTTATATCCTATATCTATAAATAAATTTGGAGCCTTACAACCTTTTCATTGTAAATTCTCTCACTCTGACTATTGTTCCTAGCTTATTTAGTATCTGTAGACTTTATAGTTTGCTGCTTGATATTGTCACAGCGATAGCAACCGTAGTAAATTTGAATGGGGTTTTATTTGTCTATTTTTAGAAATATGGTAATACCCACAACACATAAATAGATTTATGGTACACCCAGAATACAGAATTAGCATTTGGATTATATCGATTATTTCATTTGCATTTTTGATAAAGCTATTATGATCAAATTATTTAATAAAGCTTTTATACAGTAGGTTTTATACATAGCCAAATAGAAAAATATAATAATAGAGAATTTAGGGTATGATATCGGGATTGTGTCGTAAGAAAACAACGGAGGAAATGGTACACCTACATTGAGTGTCGTCAATAGATACAAGGGGCCGTTTATATAGTACGTACGGACCTAGTTAGGGGGAGGTATGCTGAAATGCGTATAGTTGCATACAAGGGGAGGGGTACACAGAAATGCGTACAGCTGTGTACAGGGGAGCTAACCAAACCAACTGGTTAGGCGTTTTGTCAGATGGATTCATTTCAGCATCAATGGTGTTTAAGTCCTTGTACTGGAGTTTAATCCTGATGATTGCATTTCCATCTTCTCGAATGTATCTGAGCTGCTGCTCAATCCATTTAAGATGTATAATTCTTTTAATACCATTAACATTTTAATTGACTAATTGCCACATCCAACACGTGAGATTTATGCATATATGTGAGATTTAACTTTGTGTGAGATTTAAAGATGTAAACCTTTAAATTATTTTTTGATATGTTGTAGAACTAGATTTTTTTTAAATAGCATATATTTTGTTAAATGTTCATACTGCATACAGAGGGAGGTGGGGTATGCTGAAATTCGTACAGCTGCGTACAGGGGGATCATTTTGCTCGACTGTGTACGTACGTACTATATGATCGTAATTGTGTATTTCATTCAATTTTTGTTCTTCTAATTGATACTTTACTTGTAGTCCTGTAGAATTTTAGGTCAAGTTAGAAAAAAATGAGATAGTTATTTTTTTATTATCAGAATTTTATCGCCTTTCAATAGTGCATCTTGTCAACTTTTATTTGTTGGGGGAAAAATTATCAAGAATAATGTATGATATTTTGTACTTTTCAATAGCGCACTTTGTCAAATTTTATCTGTTAAAATGGTATTTTGTGAAAATTATAAAAAAATATTATAAAAAATTTATTATTGAACATATTATCAATATCATGCATAATATAGAAACAACTTGTGTAAAATGTAATAAAAATGTATTCTCTTAGTCAAGTTCAAAAGAATCCATTAATTGTTTCTCATATTAATATACTTCTGGTTCCGGATTGATAGCATTTTTTGTTGATGAAGTATAACCATTAAATACTATAATGTTAATTCTTAGATGTCGACATTTGTCAACAAATTTCAGAAAAATGTTGTTGTTATTCTTAGTCTAATTGCAACATCAAAGTAAAGCTCTTCTATCAGAAAGAATTGTACCACCAGAAACTTCTCTTGGTGCAACTTATGTCAAAAGATAATTTTCAGTGTGGTTTTATTCTTAGCAGCTCTCATAACACCTGTAAACAAAAATGTAATAAAAGGCGCTTTCTATCTCAATTTCTGGTTTCCTTTCAATAGTTACCGCTAAACGCAAAAACAGAGTAGTAAGATTTATGGAGACATCTTCTTTGTCGGCTAATACCAAAGAATAAAGACTTTGCAAGTTAGTTATTTACTATTTTCTCTTGAATGAGCAATCAGTAAATTATTTCTAATCTAAACTTTGTTGATTTGAAGCACCAATTTCTTCAGTACAATCCCAAGTGACACTAGTTTTTCATCAAGAAGTGTTGATTCCAGGCACATTAGCCTTTTTACACTCTTGAAAGGGTTGTAACTACAGTATTTTTCAAAGTCATCACTGTCATGTCACGTTGAATGCGTCATTGAATCATTTATTAATGTTTCTCAGTTGACTTGTCCACTGATGTTAGCTCTTATATTGCATTATACACTTCCGTATTTTTTATCTATACATTTACTATATTTTCCGTCATTCCTTTACCAATGACTCCTCCTGCTCCTTTTAAATATACCATCAAAGTGTTCTACATAGAGAGAGATCCTTTCAAAGACCAGACCAGTTATTTTCCGTGCGTCTCACTAAGATGTTTCCAGCAAATGACTTGTTAAAAAATCTCATGATAGTCTGTCTTTAAAGTCAAAATAGACTACATATAGAGTAGGCAAGTTTTGGCATAGTTATAATAATAAGTAATTTAGGTTCGATAAGTAAAATATCCCTTTCTTTTCAAATTTGAGACCAACGTAAGCATTATTCTTAAATAATAATTCCCATTCAGCTTTAGAAAATGTGGATATAGGTCTCGAAAGTCATTGACGTCACATAAAATTATCAAATTTTGTTATATGCATATACGTCTCATATGCCAGTGGCGACATTAGTATTTTCAAAAAGAGTTTAAAAATTAATAAAAAGGCACTAGTTTTCAGTTTGTATTAATAAAATAGATGTTATAGCAATATAGATATTCACAATAACTGTATTATATTAGCTACAGTAATACTCACATCAAATAATATACAGAATAAGCAAGAAACTACATGTATTACAAAAAGGCTCCACATTTTAAGTCAAAAAGGTAGTTTCAGGAAACTTGAAAAGCCCCTATATGTTCAACAAATATATATATTACTTGTTATGCATCATTTTTTTTTGTATATTTTAATACCGTTTGCTTTATTATAAAATGTATGGTTAATTTCTTTACATTTAAGGTCGAGTTTTCATCAGACAATTAAAAAGAAATTGATATGTCGCAGTAATATGCAGGGAAACGTTTAAACAATTAATATTTATGGTTTAAAACCATATACAATATAATGTGGTTTTAATATATCTTAGTCTGAAGGTGAATACAGCTATAATTTTGTTTAATTTTATTTTATTTGAACACAACTCCACTGGTAGTTATATGGCTATTTTCTGAATTAGTATAATAACTATTAATAAATTAATGAAATAATTATATAATAAAAAATGTGATTATAAATAAAATACAAAATCTACATATAATCACAAATATGCGATTGAGAAGAAATAATGTACATTTGTTGTTAACTTTTTCCTCGAGAGGTCGAATGCATAAAAAAGTAATTAATAAGTTATATATGTTCGACAATCGGGGTTGGACAATCATTACACTAAGCGTTCGGTCAAAAAGCAATTATAAAGATTTTGTTCCCAGTCCTAACTTTTTCGAAAAATTTAAATGGCTCAATTTGAATGAGTCAGTTGTCAGAATTATTTACGGCTATTAATTTTTTTTAAAAAGGTTTAAAAAAATTAAAATAAATAATAAAAACATGTAAACTAAAGTGCAGTCTAATTTCCATTAATGAATGCTGTTTACCGGCAACCACAAATACTTTATTATCAAAATTATATAATTTTAATTCAATAAAATAATTATATAAAAGAAAAGATATAATGAAACACCATTTATAAAAATAATAATATTAACTAATGGTACGAGCCAGGCTTAACATTTCCCAAAATCCACAAACTAACGAACACATTTAACCAGCATCAATGAACAGCTCACGGGTGGTATCTCGACATCAAGGGAGGGAATACGAGCTCGAATCATGTAGACCTGAGTGCTGTGGGTAACCTTCTCAATTTCTTGCAGAGCCTGGTCTAATAGCGACAGCTGCAGTGAACGCAGAATTGTGAGGTCCTCTTCGGAAAATTCTGCCAGAAACATTGGATTTCTTATAGCGCCATACTATGTACATACTTGGTTCATACAAAATACATACATTCTTCAGAGAAAATTTTATCCAAAATACATTTACGCTTTTTTTACCTAAAAAATCGAAATTAGTTTTAAATATATATTTTACAGTTTATGCAGTTATTTCTAAAAATAAATAACAGCATAACTGTGTAATGTATACTGTAATGTGTAAGTGTACTGTACTGTATAATGTAGTAGAAATAAATCCATATTACGTAAATAATAAAAAATTAGAGTAAATAGTTGGAAACATTTAATTTATACTTACAAAATACAAGCTTCTCAATTAAAAAGACCTATAATTTTTAAGGACACCACAGAAATAAACTTTTTTTAATTACCACTTTTAAAATAATACAAAATTATTAAAATTCCATAAAATCTCCAGATTGTAAATAACAGCATGAACCTCGTAAGTATAATAATATAATATCTTAAAAACATCACAAATATAAGCGCCACGTGATTCTAATTTGTAATATAGTTTAATTTATAGTTAAAAAATATTCAAAATCAATCAGCTTAATACTTTTGATTCGTCAACAACCATTTCGTCATTGTTCTATATTGATTTTCTAAACTTTTGCTGTAGAGTATTTTAAAGAATCAAAATGTTATAATTTAATCAACTACATTAATATTGTACATATTATATAAACGAAACTATACCATTTTAAAATGTTATATATTTACATAAGGACGTCAAGTCGATTTTTTTAAATACTGACTTTCATGATGTAGACATAGATTTCTTTTACCTGGACGTAGATTCTCATTAATATTACTAACATTAGGTAATAATTGTAGAAAGTATACTATTAGTTGTCCTCACCTAAATAAAGTACAACTTGCTTTTAAAGAATTCAATATTAAATAAGAGCTAAGCTAATTAGTAGACATTGAGTCAATCATACCATAGAGTGCGGCGGTCGCCTGTGAGAGTCCCCCCCTCTCTCCCTCGTTCACAGGAGCCGGATTGGCCCAGTTGACAAAGACCTCCCGCGTGTATTCCAAACAGTCACGTCGAAAGAAGAGTTCGTGAAGAAAGAGGCGCAGGTTCGCGTGTCTCAAGTCCAGAGTCAGTTGAGAGAAGTTGTTTGCGAGGTCACCAAACGATTTCACCAACTTCCTGCAAGTGGACGCAACATGGCAACGATGGGTTGATGGCATAATGTATTAAATCCACTTTACTAATGGTGTATTTAATTTATTGTAAAGGTTCACAATCATAATGATTCTACGATGGGATATATTATAGCATTCATGGTTTAAGGGTTTATATTGTATATCTCAATAAATAATATGTGATAAAATAAATGTAATAGTTCTCTCAAATTAACCACTAGTTGAATAATATATCTGAATAATTGGATTTAAAATATAACCTGCTTCACATAGCTTTATCTTTCCATTTATAAGTTTACAGATATTTTACAATTATTTCATTGCTTGCAACTAATTATATATTGTATAGCTACCCCACAACAATATTTAACCTCCTTATACATATTTATTATAGTACGACAATTGAAAGTGTGCTTAATATTGTAAATAGTATTGAGTGGATAACTTTAGTATTTAGACTATATTTGAAATATCGTTATTAAAAAATTTAAATTCCATATCGTAATTGTTTACGTTTGACGAGTTTTCCTTGATACACCATTAGATTTTTTTACTGAGAACTTATAATAATAAAACGAGAAGTACTTATTATAATTTATAATCAATATTATTTTCTTTCTTACTTCTCAAATTAATGTCTCATAGGAATTTATAAACCCATATACTTATTAATTTTTTTTAATACATACTTTTCAATTTGAAGAGCTTACAGAATTAAACAATAAGGTGCCATAAATTATTTGCTGTATGCCTCTTACAGTTCCATTAAATGTACTTTCGGCTTGCAATTACTTTATCTAATCATATATGATTAATTATTTACTATTAGAGGAAAATTTGTTTTCACTGATGTAATAATACTTAGCAGGTAGTTATTACAATATTACAGTTTGTCTTAAAAAACTAAATAAATTAATAAATAATTAGTTTTATGCATATTTAAATTAAATGAAAATAATACATATATATATATAAATAAGAATGATTTTATGCAATAATATATTTAATTATTTTAAATTTACATTAAATCACATCCGCCAACAACTGCCTAATGATATAAATAAGATAATGAATGAAGTTACATATTAATATAGGTTATCATTAATAATTAATCAATAATAATTTTATTGTATGATATGAGTCACACAGCATTAATAGGTTAGTTAGGATTAAATGGATGTAATCATTTATGGTGACTACATACAGTAATCATGACTTGACAAAGTTAGAAAAGTTATATCAGAGCTTTAAAGTACAGATGAAACAAAATAATGTTAAAACGTGAGTCATCTATCTTTTTCTATATTTAAAATGTATAAATAATGCCTTAAACAATTCGAAATATCGATCTTGTCATCGAAAGAAAATTATATAAATTAAAAAATCTATATTTAATATCGTATTTTTTGTGTTTGACAATGTTTCTTTGACACAACTTAAATTTGTTACTGAAAATTAATAATAGTAAAACGAGTAGTACATGTAATAAGGAGTATCAATAGCTGAGCACTTTTAATAAATAATATTTAATCAGAACTAAAACCAAATTCCCTATTTCATCCAAATTATGGAAACCTATTTGTATTATTATCATTGATTTAAAATATAGCTACAATATACCTAGATAAGCAGTTAACAATTCTTCCTATATATAAATCAAATGGACTCTTTTTTAAGCGAATAATAATGAATAATTTGCTGAAGTGATGATAGTATCACTAAATATATAGCTATTTTACTCAAGATACAATGAGTACTGCATTAAAAATGAATATATAGAAAAACGGTATGATCAATACTTGAGATATAATAAAAAAGAAATAAGTCCGATAGTGAAAACTTCAAGTATATAAATATTTCGGATAACTTCCTTCAACACAATAAAATTAATAAAAGAATTATAAATTGATGGACACATATTTCAAATATGTGAAAATATTTTAAATTCAAACAAAATGATTATATGTATCAATTGCTGGAAAAATTAGAAATTATCAATCTTAAAAAAAAAGGTTATTTTTTTTGTTGTATTTACGTATTTTTTGGTAAAAGAAATTATCACATGTATATATTTATTATGTATATATTATCACGTATTGTTGTATTGATATTATGGTAAGTAATGTTTTTCTTCAATTATTTATCATGTTAAATTCGCATTTCAAGTAAATATCTGGAAATGAAAATTATTAACAACTAAATATTAATATAGTGAAATTAAAATATATAAGCGATGAATACTTTTTTAAGCACTTATTTTGTTGCACGGGGATTTCAAAATTAATTAATTTTTAGTAACATGATTGGTCCGATTATGACTATTCTTATCGCTTTCCTTTTCACCACACGAGACCAAAGACAGTGGGATAAAAATAAATAAAAGTATATGCACGAGACAGGCCTATTGCATCTTATAATATAAATGATTAATTTATATCTTACCTTTTGATTGTTTGTTATTTAGTTGTTTTGAGTATCATATCTAACAATATATTTGATTTCGTTAAAGATTAATTGATAGAAGAAAGCGACGACAATAGTGATGAGTTTAAACTATTTTCCTTGTTAAAATTTTAAAATAAGTTTTTACAGCTATTGATGTAAATTATAAATATATTTGAAAAAAAATTCTGTTTATTTACAGTATCCACTCAACTTTCATACGGACCATACTTTTAATTAAAAATGTATATTAATGGATAAAAGGAATATAATATGGATACTTCTAACTAATAATAGAGAATTCCTAAATTAAATTCAGAAATTTTCTTTGGCTTTTTACAGGGTGTTCGCGCTATTATCACAAAAAATTCTAGGGTTTTCCAGGCTAATAATGGTCATTTTCCCGGTTTTTCTCTACCAAGACTAGCAAAAAAACTAACTAATGACAGATCAGCAAACCAGGGTTGCTTAATTCCCTGCAGTCTAATGGCTGTGCTTAGCGTAAAAAAAGTGAATAATAGTATAATACACGATTATGCAGCAAAAAAAGCTATGTTAATTGAAAATGACAAAAGTCACATTTATTAAAAGGTAATAAAAGATTATTTTTTAATTAATTTAAATTAATTATTTAAATAGCAGATAATTTAAAAATACACAACATAAATATCAATACTGATTCCCGGTTTTCATTCTGTAAATAGCTAAATTTCCTGCTTTTCCTTAAATTCCCCAAATTCAAGGTTTTACCGGTGGCTTAAGCATTTTCCAGGTATTTCCCAGTCGCGGAAACCCTGTTTAGCACATATTAATAAATACAAGTGATACCTCTTATCAGTAGCAGAAAAAAGATAGTTATGTTTAAAAAATGATAAATTGATCCCAAAAACATCCTAAGAAACATGTTGAAGTTGTTTCATGTTTTCGAGAAAGTCAAGAAACTTCAGTTTAAAATTTTGAATTGATATTTATTTACGAATAAGTTTGCTATCCGACAAGTAAGAGCCCACTTACAACATAACGCTAATTTAAAACATGTAAATTGTGTATTAAGCAACATGAATTACATTTTATAGAAGCTAAAATTACACCATAACACAATATATAATTACATTTGAATATATTCAAAACCTCAAATAGTCTTACTCTTTATCCTGAGAAACGTAGATTGCACAAAATGGACGGACATATCCACGACCCTCAATGTCAAAAAGAGTAAAATAGTGAGCCTGAAATAAAACAAAAAAACGCAATGAAGTCAAAATGGTTACCAATTGAAAACAGTTTTATGAAACAAATGTTTGAAAAACAGAAATACAAAATATTTTAACCAACTAGCTTTTTTGAGATGGATCAAGCAGGAGACAATTATTTATTATACAAATATATAAGGTTATTTCAGATGTTATTTTAATGTAGAATAAAATAATTAATTAATATACTGCCTATGAAATGTATATCTCTAAAGAAATTGTTCGTGTATAATGCTACAATGTCTGTCTTTAGAATTTACTTTCTATTAAAATAATATACTATTCTTGCACCATTACAATAAAATACCCAAAACTCCGGGAAACATAATCGGTTTAAAAAATCACCAATTGTATTCTAATCACGTTCGTATATAATAATATATGGATAAATGTATGTATTCTAAGAATTTGTTATATATATCGTCACTGATTTCCAAAATTAATCTATGTAGTTTTAGAAAATATATTCTTTGTCATTTTTGACATAAATAACGAAGATTTGGTTTACAAAAAGTGGCAAAAATTATGTACGATAGTTATGTAAAACAGCGACAATATGTAATCTCATCATTCGTATTTTACATATAGATATAATGAGAAATGGTCTGTTTATAATATGTAATATACACCGATGTATATGTATATATATATATATATATTTGACGGATATTTATTATACAAGTAACACGATATTTGTTTTATAAAAGAATAATTTACAATTTATTTATGTTTAATAAACGTTAATATTAATTGATAATCCTAAACCGTAAAATTTCTCTAATTTTTATTTTTTTATTTAAGTGACATTATTATTATTATAAAAGTAGACCCGGCTTCCTGGATGCAAGTTTAAGTCAGACTTTAAATTGACTAAATATTAACTGAACTATTATTAAGGAGGAACCTACTTTTAATTAGCCATCGTGTATTTATTGGTCTCTCACTAGTTTACTATTAAAACATTTATTTAATTGATTAGATATATTTGCAGTAAAACTGTTTTCTAAGGTAACCTTTACACTGATATACTCTATATTTATATGACACCACCAAATTATATATTTATATTCAGTATTAGTAACGGAAAATGGCTTCATTAAAAAATGTAAATTAGGTAAGAACACATAAAAATGGTTGTAACTTAAATCCGAAGACAAATTTAAAGGAATCTAACCTATTTTCAAGATTGTCAATGTAAAAGTAGCTAAGACAAACAAACACTTAGTTACATTTGTAGAACTTTGACTGTTCAAATTAGCTTAGAAAAAAAAGGAATTTAGAACAACGTCGATAAAATTGGTCGAAATACGTATATGATAATTCTGAAATAAATAAAATTAATTATAACTAATAATTTATGGTTTAACTTTTTCTAGTATTATCGCATTAAGTTAGCATTTTAAAATAAGTGGATATTAAGTATATATAATTAAAGAAATAATGTTGAGGAAAGTTTAAATACAGTAATTAATCTTACTAATACTAAAATTAATTATCACATCGTATAAAAAAAAATCTATTTTTTACATTGCTTAAGTTGTTATTGTTTGTTTATCTTAGTTAATTGTTTTATTGCCGATTTTGAAAAAGTTTTTTTGTTCCTCCGGTTTTTCTCCAGACTTTCCTCAGGATTTAAGTCACAACCCATAAAAATGTAAAAAAGGATTGTAAACAATATTGTAGGCTAAAATTGAAATAGTTTTCGCACTTCTAAATTTATATCTAATGTTAATATGGTAAAAAGTGATATTGTTATAGAAATAGTATAAAACTGCTTAATCATTTTCGTGTAATAGTTATTAAAAATATATTTGAATTTGAAACGTAGGTGACTGATGGAATTAGTCACGTTTCGAGTTGTAGACTGGAAATTAGTAATAGGCTACAAATTATTAAATTAAAATAAATATACTACTAGTAAAAAAGAGTAGTATATATATTAAAGCATAATTCACTTTAAAAATATTGAATTATTCTTATATTGAACACAGTAATAATCATTTGCATATATTTTTAATTATTTAGCTAATAATTATTTATTATATCATATATAAATTATAAAAACATTATATTAAAAAAAATTATAAACACATGGATCTTTCACGGTAATAAATAATTTTGTTACTGCCACACATATAGTTAACTTTATTCAGTGGCAAGATTGTGTAAACTATACATGCTATATAGACCCACATAAGCTATAACTTGTGATCAATGCAACCAATTGAATTGATTCTTTTAGCATTTAATTCCAGATCACGAGATCTATAATATGGTGGTATATTTATATTATTATACTACTTGTATAAATAAATATTATATAAGTAGTATAAATGAAATTTCAGTATTATTTAAAATTGATTATTATTTTAATAATTAATTTCATTATTAAAGTTAAATTAAATACATATTGTTTTACGATAAAGTTATTTTTTCTATTAATGTTGCAAGTTTTAGCTCCTAATATCATCTGCAAGTAAGAATAACCAATAGTAATACATATATATATATAAGAATACATATAAATAAGAATAATACAAATAAAAATAGTACAATAATAACTCCATATTGTCTGGTATGTTAAAATATTCGAAATTCAGTTTTTAAGTTAGATAAAAGTATTTTAGTCATTGAGTAAAAATATCAGAATCATACATTACATCGTTCAACCAAAAACGTATTTTCTTTAAGAAGAAATAGTATAACCCCCTCCACGCACGAAGGGTTAAGACGTGTTGAATAAATTAACATTTATACCATTTTGATATTCAAATTTAAAAATTAATTAATAATTTTGTAAATAATCTATAGCTGCCGAATTTAGGTAACTACCATAGACATCGGATTTGTTTTACTTTTTTTATAATTATAATTATTGATTTATCCGATCTCTATGGTAAATGCATAACAAGGTAAATTGTTAAATGTGTATAGCCAATAATAACACAGCTTTAATAGTTGTTAGATGTATATTATACAATTGATTAAACGCATAAATTAAAATAATTTGATATAAAGAAATTTCGCTTGCGCATTGGTTGGTATCGAACAGGAATTAAACAATTATTAAAGGAGTTACAGCATAGGTGTATAACGTATCAGGATGAGGAATATTAATAATATCATACTATTATGCAAACATGACATGTTGTGGGTTACGTGAGCATAATACATATTTTGTTAATTAGTTCGTAATATTGTATCAGTATTCTTCTATAAAAAGTATATATCTTATATAGGACTTCAATCAATAAATAATAAACAAAGACATTAATTGGATAGCGTCAAGGCTACGCATGAAATCATTGTGTATATGTAGCTATAATAGCCATATTTTGATTTAATTAAGCGTTTATCAATGAAAAAGATGACAAAGCAACATTTTAAATGACACTGTTATAATACGTATGTACACTATTTCTTTCAAGGTACTTTCATAAACAATTCTCTGGTACATATACATATATTATCACAAGTGAAACTAAGTGGGCTTTGATATTATAATATGTTACGATCTTATTTATGTTACATACCTACTGATCATTGACCTAAATAATTCTTTATACACTTTCAATTAAACAAGCGCGGTTTAAAATAAGCATTAGTACAATTATGACACATTCAATGACTAAGAATTGACCAAAATAGACGTTTTTACACATTAATTATGGATATTCAAATCAATATACAATTAACAAAACATATAATAATTAATAATTCCAGTTACACATTAAGCGCCATTATTATACACCACTGCTAATCAATTATACTACTTTAATACCAATTCATAACAACGGAAGAATGCTTAAACACAGAACAGCAATTGAATTATATTTAATCTATTCATACATTATTTTATACACCATTAATTCTTCTGATCTAGGTCCTATTGATTAGTATATAAATCTTTTTGTATTTTCAGTTCATAACGTTTTATTCTTGTAAATTTATTTCATTTTATATTTTAATTAAGTAAAATAGAAAACAGAATACTGTATTCTTACTTCGTCTGAAGAGGTTGTTTTACAACGAAATATTATGTTTTATTTTAATAACTAAGTAGCAAGGCTTTGTTTTCTATTTTAC
>JAUZND010038358.1:0-21528 GCA_034780555.1 Coelogynopora nodosa
TCCGGCTCCCTCCCCCCCCCCCCCCCCCCCAACACCAACCACTCTCGTCTCTGCATCAACATCAATAGTTCCCTTCGGGGCTGGGGTTATCGTCGAGAGTGTCCATTCATCCGCACTCAATCCCTCCATCAGTCCACAGTCTACACCAGTCATTCTACTGCCAAATCCCAGTGGGATGACCGATTTTTCGAGCATTAAAATATTATTTATTATTGATTTCTATCGAATATGTTTCCAATTCAATTATTCATTTAATTTTTTGTTTGGCTATTCTTGGATATTATACATATATTTTTTCTTGGATATTATACATATAATCTGTAATACAAATTCCTTACAAATAATATTAACTGTTAAGAAAGCAAAATAGAGTGACATTTCCAAAAGACATATTCCAAAATATTTGTGTTATTTATATATTATGGTCTACTTGCATATTCACTAGAAAGATCATCCGATTATAATCTACAAAAGATAGAAGATAAAGCGGCTTTTTAACCCTTTTTTATGGAAAACACAATAATTAAAATAATATCCAAAGTATAGTTGAACTGATCTTTGGGAGATAAATCTTAAAACGAAAATCGTATGATCTGAGCAGACTTGCAAATTCGTGTAAAGAAAATGCATAAGCAACGAGCTAATACTTTCAAAGGCCATTCATATATTTCTCATTATAATAAGTTACTTGTTATGATAACAATTGTTGATACCATCTAGAAATCATAAAGGAAGAGTAAGGACTGAGTCAGTTATGGTCCTTTAAATTGATGGTTAACCACTCACTGTATTTTCCATATTTCTATTTATCCTACTCATACATATTAACAGTAGTCTATAATAATTTTAAGCCTTAATTAATTCTTAGCTAGTAAATATATCCAATATATGATTAGTAAACATATTAATTAAAAGTACCATATCAATTCTTTAATTAAACAAGTCGAAATCATATAATTCTGCTTTGTTACACAACAAATAGTAGCATATCCATAATTAAGGTTTATCATAATCATATGTATACAATCAAAAGAGCGCATGAACTAAACACTTATTGTAATTAATTTTACAAATATAATATATTACATTATTATTCTGTTACATGCAAATGTAGATTATATAATCATTTATATATGCAACCAATAATTAAACATTAAACAAACTTCCTGAAATTGTTAGAATTTTTGTATTTAATTTGAAACGTTTTTAAAATTGAAAATATTGATGTTCGCCATCTTATCATCTATGAAATTAAATTTGTGAATATATTGATTACTATGTATCTGTTATTCAATACATGTAGATATATATTCCATATTATATTGATGTGAAGGAGTCCTTGAAAAAAAAACAATTTATTGTCATATTTTAGCTATTTGTATCATTCAACCTAGAATAATTATAGAATCGTAGGATCTGACGTATCTAATATGACGTTTATCATCGTCTACATTTAGTGCAAACTTGCGACATCGTCTTTCTTGATTATGTCACGTAATTGGTTCTAAATATTGTTTGTTTACCATCAATGCAGAAAATTATTAAAAGAATAAAAATAATAATATTAAAACAAATTATTTTGTCATCAGTAAAACAAATGGTGCGGTTTTGGCAATAATTGTTTTTTGATATATTATTCCTCTGAGGTTGAGGTTGAACAATCTTCTGTATCAATCAACTTTCTTTTGAAGCAAGGGTTAATAAAAAATAAAATGCTGAACATTCTTTGACGTTTTGACAAATCAGACATTTAGCGTGAAACAGGAATCGATGGATGGAGACGACGTGAGACGACGATGTGCTTTATAAAAAATTATTTTCTGCATGGCAACTGTATTTGTGTTAAGTCCTTAACTTTTGCATCAGAATATGAGACGGTGTATTCATATATTCACGCGTTAAATAAAGTAATGTTCAACTCTTTTATTTAATTGTGTGTCCAAATAGTTAGTTATCAAAAGTCAAAAAAACTATGTGTTGCTATTTTAGTTGTCAGTAAAGTAGGTATTACACTTTGAAATTAAAATTTTGCTTAAAATTGTTACCACCTGAACACAAACAATTTATTCACACGTTTTCGTTATAAAACATAGACAATAAACAGTACTGCATATATTCCAATGTGTATATAGCATTCCATGTTTACTCCTCTTTTCTGTTCAATTACCTTAATTCCCCTAAAATATACAGGTGTTTGAGTATCAGCAACAACTCACAATTAAATTATGATTGATCCGAATATACAGTACAACATTAACAAATCCACATTTTTTCCCCTCCATGCCGGTTTATGCTTCTTTAGTTTTCCGTGCAGATATAAAACAAGTTTACTGTTATAGAAAGTTGATCTCTTCCAATAACTTTGAGTGAATCGTAGTTGCCGCCATCCACAAAAGTAGATCAAGTGAAAACTGACATTGACAAGTCTTGAAGTTTTTGTGCATATAATATATTATGCTAATCTTTTTTGGACGTGTTTGCTTTTGTGTGCATCTACATATTTAATATATGCAAATTTAATTCTGTAGCTAGTGAAGTTTCCAGCATCCGCTTCAGATGAAATGATGTACATCATCTACTATAAAGCTAAACTGGAATAATTGAAAAGAATATTTTATAAGTATTTAATTTTCTGAATAGAATTATTGTGGTCATATTTCACAATATAGCTTTCTAGTTTTTCAATCTAATCTACAAATGTAAAATATATACATAAATTGTAGTGTTATTCGTACATAGATTGTAGTGATAATGAGATGGGGATGGGTGGTCGGTGTTATTGAGAGTGATGGGGGATTTCTGAGACCCCCTTTGTTATTTTACATCGGACTATAGAAATAAAAATTGGCATATTTGTAAAACGTTACGGTTTTTACACAAATATCCCTATTATTACCTTTTTTAAATGTGTTGCATTATTTTTTAATTATTATTAAAAAAGGTTATACGTTTAATAAATGTTCTAATTTTGTCATACATTATAAACACGGGTACTTACTTTTTAAAACGATTAAATATTTAACATTCATCTTAGTTAATAGCGCGAAGTGTATGAATATCGAAATGTAAGTCTAAATTTTGCGAGTTTTATGTTAAACAATTAATATGTATACATTTTCTTTCTCTTTGTAATTGAATATTGCTATGTATGGTTATAACGTAGTTCAGTTGATAGGCGGCTGTCTCATAGATACCAGCTTATCTCCCAAATATTAAAAAATCTATTTTACTTTACCTGATAACACCAAACATTTTGTTTGACCTGTCTGGAATTCGGTCATAAACTTTATTTATCTTGATGGTGTTATAAAATTGTGTTCCTTTATGAGGCAGTCGTCATGATAATAGCTGGTTCTGTTTTGTTTTTAGTTGCCTTGTTTGTTTAATATATAGAGAAGTAATTAATTAACAGCTAATATTTTCAGTGAATGTTATAGTATATACTTACTACACATATATGTACACAATGCCAGATATATTTTTCTGTCAACCACCATCTGCGTACGCGCGCACAAGCCTCTTACCTATCCCCACTTTTCTTTGCCTCAACTTATGCTACAAGGCGAGAGAGTTCAATCTATTTATATCTATTTATAAGTGATCTAAAATCGACCCTTCCTATACTACTAACAGTAACACTTTTTGAGACATATTTACATTACATAAGAACATTAATTATCAGTTCAAATATTTACTAGTGATTCAATTACAAAAACATTGCCAATTGTGATAATAAGTCCAGGAAGTGGAGACAAGCTACTGATGTTGTGATATACATATGCTTGGTTCTCTTTGTTTTTATTTGCCTTGTTTGTTTGATATGGAAAAGTAATTAATTAACAGCTAATATTTTCAGTGAATGTTATAGTATATACTTACTACACATATATGTACACAATTCCAGATATATTTCTGTGTCAGCCACCATCTGTGTACGCTCTTACTGCTTACACTATGCTACAAGGCGAGGCGAGAGGGTTTAACAGCACCCACTCTTCTGCCAGATACTCCCACACACGTCTTGATCATAAAATGGGGTTTTTAGGTCGCACGCCAACTAAATATGCATTACATTACACGGCTCAAATGCTACCAGTCATATCATAAGTACCATTTAATGAGTGCGAGTTACATGATCTGCTTTACAAGAAGTGAAAGTATGCAGTATATATTGTAAATGTTCCATTTATGTTCCTTGATATACGATGTTTTTAGGGGGTATGTATAGGTTCTATACAGGCATTATCCTGATTTTCTGTGTAATTTATTTCCTTACAATTATGCACAATTATTAAATAGATACAAGATACAGTAAATAAATACACAGGATCCTAAAAATTAGATTTTAAGGATGAAGTTTTCGGTAAAATGTATTTTTATAAATTTTATAAAACTATGTATCAATTATTTTAAGTGAAATATTTCGGAACTTATTTAAAATATTTCCAACGTATCTTACAAACGGTTTTATAAATCAATTAACTTTTATTGATTATCCTCGAAACACAAACTGATTAATATAGATAAATACATAATTATATTCATCATTTTCGTCTCCCCTGATATAGTATAGTTGATAAGCCTCCATATTGTAGTTAAATGTAAACAGGTTTGTATTTCCAATATAGATTAATTTTTTTAATTAAAAATAAATATTCCAAAAATGTACACAAAATACATCTATGTGAGACCTTAACATTAAATGAAATATTAGTTTATTTCATTTGAATAATTATGATAACAATTTGGCTTTGAATAAATATATCACGTCTAGCTATCTAGCCATATTCTCATTGATTTATTATTCTTGATACCTTGTTTTGCACAAGTTAATCCGCGGATCAATTTAAGAGATGCAACTTCCCGCAATCCAAGCAACAATTTTTATCCAGAAAAAGTATTTAAAAAACAACTTCAGCACCCTGCAGACGCTTAGTACGTCGATTACTCTTTACAAATATTAATCATGCATAAAGCAGAACAAGCGTGTATTATCTATCTCAACATTTGCCTTCCTCTGCGCGAACTTGGATTTATATATGTCTGTATATGTCTAAGCGATGCAAAGTCAAGGACTGGTGCACCCAGTTGTCTGCAGGAAAAACTCCCAATCAAATTATTCTGCTCATAAAAGTTATACATTATTTTGGTCGATTTCCGATCAATGCACACAAAAAAGGGATTATGTTTTGTCTTAACTGAGTGTGCCAAGAAATGATACGAGATATTGTTGTGTGTTGTGTGTTGATGTTGATGTTAAAGTTGCCCTGTTTAGCTCAGCAGCCAAGGGGATGAGAGGTTGAGTAATTTTAGCTGGTGTTGATGGCGCAGAATCCATATTATTAGACAGTTATTTAACAGTGATTCCTTTTATTGCAAATATGATGCGCAGGTTTCTTAAATACAAAATACATTATAACAGAGATTGTCTCAGAACTATGAAACTCTATTTTATTTTTATTTTATTCTAAATTATCTAATAACCGATAATCCAGCATCGCTAATTATTACTTTTTCGCTACTATTTTGACGGAGGGGTACTCTTTGTTTTATGGAAAATAATCGAACACAAAGTTGTCAAATCGATTATAATATAATTCGTCATCGATATAGTGCCGACAACGATCAACAAGAATGATGTTTAACTAAAGTATGAAATTAGATTAGATTAACTCGATTCCCTATTGTGAAATAACATCATATTATACTGAATAATCATTTTTAAAATAGAAATGTATATCTTTATTAAATTATGAAATAAATACCGCAAACAAAGCGAAGTTTAACCATTTCTAAGTTGCAGAATAGTATGGAATGAGAAAAAGAAGAATTACACAAACATATTTTCAAAATTTGAAAGGATCCTGAAATTTCCGTTACAAAATGAGAGTAGAAAGCTGTGTAATAAAATTCACAATTATAAAACGTTTCCCCTTAAATAGTCCAACTAACTATCCATGATGAAATATATGTTTCACTTCTACAACATTGAATAAGTAGTATTTCACTATTTAATAAAGATATAAAGTCGCCGATCTTTTTCATTATTAATATAGCCTACGCCATAATTCAATAAAATAAAGTAAACAAATGAACCTGAATATATTTAGAGAGAGGCCCCAGAATATAGGACCCAAAGTGGAACATATACTTCCCCCTATACAGACAAGAATCCCCATCGTGTTATGAACTTTAACCAACTGACAATAGAATAATATGCAATATCTACAATACATTACTACAAAACAGATAATTTCTATAAGAATCGATGATCCGTGCGTTATAGTGTCATAGGTGTCCAGATTTCCCTACTTACGGCACAACGTTCTGCAATGAGGATATATATACATGTATGTGATCAGTTAGTCATAACGCTACTAAATAAAACTTTCCTAGTTCCTAAAATTAGTTGCAATCAATGGGTACATACATAGTGGCAGCCTGTAGATTGTGTAAATTCATTATATGCATTGTACGCGTTAGAGTTAGAGTAAGAGCTAGAGTACTTTAGTATTGACAGGAACCCTGGCAAAGTCAATAAAAGAGTGTTAAATATTCAAACTATACAATACAATACAATAAACACACGTTTTAAATAGGATGCATGGAAGGTCATTTTCGCTCTCACACCATCCATATTGCTTTATTTAGTGTTGTATGAAATAGGAAATAAATTTACAATAATGATCTAAAAATAATAAGTGAATGCAGAGAATTCTATATTTAAACAAGTAATTAAATTATTTTTTTAAATTTTTGCATCAGAAATATGTTTGCAATTTTGATGTTTGTTAAATCAGATAAACCGATAATTTTATAACCTTTCCAAATTGAAAGTTTACAGTATTAGTTTTAGTTTTAAAAGTTAAATTTATAATCTTATACACAGCATATTTAGTAAATTGATCCGTACACATGTAAAGTCCTAAATATGAATTATGTATATAACATTAATTACTAATATCATTTGCTGATCGCTAACCTTTTTAGTTTGGTTAGATGTAAACGTTTAAACACAAAGTTGGCTCCCTTTAATGGTCTTATCTCGATAAATTGGGTCAAACACGCACACATATGTATATATATATATGGCAAATTATTAGCTCGTAAAGTATGCTACAATTATATCTGTTCGTTTTACCAAATGCACAATTTTCTGAAAACAGTAGGATTGAACCTCAAGCGATGACTGGCAACAATATTGCACAAGATTCGATTGACTAATGAATGCTAATGTTATATGTAATATAGTAGAATGACTGATATATATGTAGAATGATAGTATTGTAGTATAGTATGTTAAATTAATGTTAAAAATAAAATGTTAACGCAATTAAACTCATTAAATGTACTAAATATTAAGCTGAATTGTATTATATTAAATGTCATAAATAGATTTTATTCTAAATGAACCGTATTATAAAAACATTCCATTTAATAATTGTTCTATAAATTTATTATTTGTATTTTGTAATAAGTTTGATAATCATGTGATGATAGGGTGAAAATGCTAAAGTTTTACCAGATATTAGATATGCCTATTGTACATGTATCTCAAATGTTATCATTATTCATATTCAATTATATGTTGATTTAACAAAACAAACCGTATATATAAATGAATGATATAAATGGTTAGGCCCAATCATATGATTCTTTCCACTACAATATGGATGTTTATGAATACTATGTATGCTCAACTTGTACATATTGGAATAAAATCATGAGTTTACATTTATTAAAACTTTTTACAGATATATACAACTTAGGATAATAAATGTCGAATTATTCCAGTTGTGTTTCTTATTCATTATCAAGTAATTGTAATAATCTATATTATCTGTGTAGATTTTTAAATATTCGTTCTCGTTTATTTTTACCGCCTATAGTTACCGCCTTAAAGCATTTAAACTAGGGATAATTAATGTTTACAAAAAGAAACCGCTTGAAAGTTGAGGTAACATATCTTTTTTTTATATTCTAAAATAAAATATATAAGTATATGTATAAACATAAATACAATATTTGTCGTATCAATATTACTTGCTTTTCAAATTAGAGTCCAGCCTACCTTTTTACAGAATAGGTAAAACAAAGTTACAGTAATATACAATACGAAGAAAATTTACAAAACATATTTACAAAGCAAATAATTTTTCAAAAACCAAAATAATAACTTTATATTTAGTCCTCTATAAACTTACTATAGGTACGTAATAGTGTACTTTTTGAATTAAAAGTATGTTCATATTCAATAATGACAATTTATGATAAACTAAATACATTTCCATAGTTCTGTTTAAATATATTTTGCTAACATCAAAGATAATTAATATTGTTAATTATGCAAGAAAACATTTTCACCAATTTCTCAAGAAGTATTAATCTCTTTATATATACAATATACAACATACAGTATAGTCTATATTTATATATATATACATACAGTATAGTCTATAAAAGTGCAAAAACTCCTTTGAATGCTGTTTTGTGCTCTTGTTGTTATTGATCTGATCATAAATCGATATATATATATATTATTGGTATAGATGTAAATTGGTTACCTTTATTAAATCATATTGTTCTAAACTACCTCGTACAATTAAGGACTAATAAAATGTATAAATTATTGTAATCCAATGAAATCTTTTTAATTTCGATAAAAATCAATTGATATATTTCACAAATAAATGCTTATAAATGAACAAAGCACTTTTCCAAATGTATTGCATATATATTTATTAACTCTTATACATTAGTAAAAATATAGAAAGGATTTTTTTATGAACATTTACGGTATATTCTATAAAAATGGAGTCCTGTGTACGTGTGAATCTGCATCAGTACGATACTTTCTAGGATATCCTGTACATTTTGAAAGTTTGTGCAAAATATATATATATAACAGTATGTATTATTAAAGCTATCCAATTTGAATTATTAAAAACTGCTGGAGGGGGGTCAAGTAAATCCATCAACATTTTAGACAATGCAGTAAACAAGACTATTGTCTATCCGATTAGAACATTATATACAGTCGTAACATTGAGAAAAGTACGCAACTATGTAAGTGATCAATTAATGGTTTTTAATTAAATTATAAATTATAAAGTGGATTAATAATTACGTATGTACTAAATAATTTAGAACGATTATAGATAAAGTAGATTTCGTGTAGTATACGATGTAACAATCGAACATCGTTGGGTAGCCTTAAATTTGAACTCAACCCCCATTATTGGTGCTTTTAAGGTTACACTACAGTAACACATTGTAAAGTTGGGGAAAAAAGGAAACATAGTGTAAAAGTTTAATATCTATATAGTCACGAGCTCTTTATACAAACAAGTAAAAAAATATCAAGATATTCCAAAAGAAGTAATGATACTCAATAAATATAAAATGATTATCAACCACCGAAATTTCAAGGAATGAATTAGTATTGATCGTCATTCACCCCATGTCCTTCCATTAATATTGCACAATAATTTGAACAGATAGGCTATATCTATTTCTAATGCATAGCACAATCAACATAAACTAGGTTTGTATATTATGTTTACAGTGTGAAATATTTAACATATCAAGTAATATTTAATCTAAACTGTCTGTTGGTTTTGTGCATATTTAGAGATATAGTATAATATAAACATATTATAGAAAATCTAATATTTAACTGTAGACTACATCTACCCTAAATTATTAAAATACATATATACATACATATATATATATGTGGCAAACACGTTCAACAAACACATCCTTTGGTGCATTTATACTAATTCTTGTATACGTTTATATATATATATATACAACTATATATATATATATATAAAAACAACTATATTAGTAAACTGCTAGAATGCCAACTTAATGTCTTAATAAAGATTAATAAGTAGAATTACAGTTACTTTTACTAACAGGCCTAGTTTCTTTAACTATGTAATACACAGATAATCTATAGAAAATAAATTATTTTCCTGGAAAAAAAAGTATAATTGTATCTTTTACATCTTTTTTTACATCTTGGTTTATGATGCTGAACAATTTGAATGACTTATTTTCTCACCATCCCTAATTTAAAAATTCCGTCCTTTCAATATCTAGAGATTTGTCACCGTGGCAATCTACTATATATATATATATATATAGGATCTAGCTATTATAGTCGACCACTATGTCGTCTTATAAGTTATGTTCGTTATACATATCTTAATTAGATTTTTACACTATTATAATATTATAAACTATTAGATTTTTATTAATAGACTTCCAGACATAGGCTACAGTTGTATGTTGAGACACTATATATATGGATATTATTATTAAATAGCACGAACTGTTGCTTTTACTAGATGCGGTCAGTCTTTGAAAGTCAAACACAGTGTGTGATTTTGTAAAACTAAAAGTTATTATTAATTTTTATATGTGGCCATATTTATATTATTATTAATATAGGCCCTACTAATAAAAAGTGCAATTGCAACCAAAGAATATATTGAATCACTCTTTTAGTGAAGTGTGCTTTTTTAGTAAAAAGTAATCGTAAAAATTATGATTTACAGTTTAGCAGGAATTATTTTAACATTTCGAGTATCGGTACAATGATAATTCAAATATGACAGAATATGTTGTGTTATAAGATTGATAGATTATGTAATATTTATACAATTACATTACGCTGTACCTTGTAAAAAATTATTTAAATCCCGTCAATCTGCGCGCCACTAATAATTTATTGAAAAAAATTCAATATATTTTCTTTATATAATTGTGAAATAAAATCTATCTCTATGTATATCTAAAGATAATATGTATTTACCGTATCATATTATTTAGACTTTTAGACATATTTTGAGATCCATATATATTCTTGTAAAAACTGGTAAAAATGAACGGTTTTAGAAATGTACGAGCATCTGTAAATAAACTATATCGTTAAAATAATCGAGAGAATCTTTGAAGCTATACTCCACTTTACATATTATGATATTTTTAAAACTATTGTATAAGGATAAAACCGTTATCTTTTTTTGTTTAACAAATAACTGTAAAATTGTAATATATAATATAGAGTAAAATCCATCTACTGTATATAATTTCAATATTTATTAGCAATGATTCATTTGCATAGGTACTTATTATGAAAATACATACCAGTCAAGCCAAAATTCTTTAGCTTAATTTAACCCTTCATACGAAAAGGGGGAGATGACAATTTTTTAACGAAATTAAGTTTTTGATTGAATTATATAATGTGTGACCCTGCTTTTTTTACTCAGTGGCTAAAATACTTTTATCTAACTAAACAATTTAACAAACATAATTTCAAATATTTTTACATATAAAAAATGGTGTTATTATTGAACTATTTTATACCCCCCCTCCTAGGTTTTCATACTTGCCGATGATATTAGGAACTAAAACTTGCAACATTAATTCAAAAAAAATTGTTTATCGTAAATGATATACATATAACTTGAATAATGAAATTATTTATTAAAAAAACCAGCAATTTAAAATATTAATCATATAGCATTTATACTACTTATAGCTTATTTATATATGTTGTATAATTATAGAAATTTTTAATAAACAAATATAGATCTTGTGATCTGGAATCAGATGCAAAACTAATCAAGTCAATTGGTTGCACTAATCAAAAGTTATAGCATATGAGGGTCAATATGTATAGCAGAAAGATATAATGGTTATTTTCCTATAATTTTTATAACAAGAGTTTATGAAGTGATCAGGTCATAAAAATGATAATAATCGATAATTAAAAAAAATAAAAATGGATCGACAAATCTTTAGAAGATATCAGTATACCAAATTTAAGCTTAATCGGATGATAGGAAGTTGTCCCTCCAACCACCCCAACCCTCCATGTAGCGAACCTTATAAAATATGTCCACGTACGAAGGGTTAATGATGAATTTATTTGACATTACATATTGTATATCGATGCCTATACCAACAACTGCATGTAATCATTTCCTTCAATGTATTAAAAGACGTCTCCGTAAAAAGTAGATATGCAATAATATAACTGTAATGTAAATGTATGCAAAATACTGTAAATCACACCACTCGAATGTCATGCCTCAACACCATCACAAAACAAATAACGAAGAACCAGAATTTATTTAATTTTTAACTTATCAAAGAAAAAGCATTTTTTAAATTTTAAAAAAATTTATTCATTAGTTATACAACATACCATACACCTTATTATTTAAAAGTTATCTGGTATGTTGTTGGTAGAAATCGCAATTATTACTAATATACATTTATTACTGTTGTTCAGTGACCAATTTCTTTTATTTTAACTAGTATTCCCACTTATGCAAGTATAAAATTAACGATGTGAATAGTGAGTAAGCTATCGATTAGATTGTATATGTGTATTAATCTATCACTCAAGTATAGTGATATATATTTTTTAATTACCAAAATATTTATTAATTTCTGGGAGGTCGAAGACATATACAACTATTTAGAGATATAGCGAAAATGATTAGTGATTAGTGGCAATCATTAATACAATTGTACATCTAATATGCAGGGACATCTAGAATATTCTAAGTGTCCCTAGTCATATATATACTTTCTACATGTACTATATAATGTATTATAAAATCATAATTTAAAAATAATAAAATATGCCAAAAGTGTATTTAAAAAGTCTTAATCTTATTCAAAATTGCCTTAATCTCTTTTCTATCGTTAATATTCTTCAATATTTCCCTATTCTCTTTGCTATCGTTTATATTATTCCATGTTGCACTATTCTATTTGAGTAGTAGGAGGGTTGTCGACTCTAGATCAACCCCGGCCCCCTCCAAATTTAAAAAATATATTTTTGCATGCACTTTGAATGTACTTAGAATTCTAAACCAGATCCAGACTGTTAAGAGCACTCTAGCTTAATATAAATAGAGATACTGTTGCAACTTGAATTCATTCTGCTTTCAGCTCTTACCACGAACAGTCATACTCCCCTAAACTTGCCAATTCACTATTATAATATTACTTTTTTTTATTATAAAATACTACAATTCAAATTTTCAGTACTACTGCTGTTACTATTTATTTCAATTACACTTTTAGATTCATTTATTAAATTAATTCATGATCAGCTTTTAAACTGACAGGCAAATATGGAATTATGTGAAATTAATTTTACTACAATTGCTGATTTTATTGATGATATACATTTATATCATTCTACTTCTCCTGAGCATGCTTCAACATCATCTTCATATTTATGTAGTAGGGATTCCATGGATAAGTGGGATTTGTAAGCATAATATTTTATGTTATAAATATTATTTTTTATATTTATACAAATATATTGTTTTTTAAATGGATAAATTTAATTAAAATTTAAAATAAATAGCGGTCAGTAGATTGAATAAATTCTAACTTTGCGGTTTTAATGCGCTGCTTCTACAGTTGACATTGTTATACATCGTTTCAACCATATAAAATCTAGTTATGATATGTGTGTATACCCTACATACTTATGCATATTATTATCTATATTATAAGGTGAGAGGTAAATTTGTCTCTGAAATTTTGTCCAATTTTGATAATGTATTTCTTAACAGTAATGATCTTTTGCAAAATATTTTATAATCAAGTTATCCGAATAAATCATGTTGGACAGTACTTGTGTTACTGCTGCTCAAACGATATAACTGTAGTAGTGAGATATTTAATGTTATTGTAATGTTTTTGTCATTTACACTATATTGTCATATTTACCTTTATTAAACAAAAAATATGTATGTATATATTAAATATTAAACAAACTCGTTTTTATCTATTATATATGAACGAATTATTATTTTAAAATATAATTTACAAATTAGAAATTATCCAGTTAGAAATAATAGAATGCATTGTCTCTGAATATATACCCATTATAACAACCTTTCCGGTAGGTATGAAATAGCTTCTCGTGAAGTCCGCTCCATATTTTTATTTGAACTGCAAGAAAACGTTCAGATTCGTACAATAGACCTGTTTGAGAATTTTTTACAGCAAATTTGTATAAGTTGATAAATATCACAGATAGTTGAAGTACAACCGTTGAAGATCTATGAGTAACAGTTAAATCAGTAATAACCAATAAATTAATTAAATCCTGACAGATAGTTGTCGAGGCACTCGCACCCATTGTACGCATTTTTCCTCCATTGAAAAATAAAATGGTAGCATTCTTGTAACGGAATCTAACCATTTGAAAGCGTCTTGTATATATTTTAACATCATAATCGAAAACTAGTAATAGTTTGTAGATATTTTCAAGAGTTATCTCTTTCAATTGTTGCGAGTGACAAGCTTATATTCTATTTACAACTCGATGAGATGTCTGCTGCATAGCGAAATCTGATAATAAATAATTTCACACTGTCCTGATATTTTCTTAAATAGACTGATTTAATCAATCAAAGTATATTAAATAGTAATCGAATAGTGTATCTCCTTATTAACTAATTGTATATTGTATAATTATAATATAATATAATTATAATATAATATAATTATATATACTGCATAATGTTTGATAAACAAAATAGAAACAAACGTGTAATGTATCGAAATGTCTAATGATGAAAATGGATGGACAAATATACTATAGAGAGTGTGTAATGAACTCATCAGTGAAGGTTTCCTATTCCATGGAAATGTTTCTACTCTAAAACTATATATTTTAAATCACTTGATGGATTATTTCAACCTTCACTTATTATGAAAAAAATCTAGGGTACTATCTCAAATGGAAACAACTTGTGTAATTAAACGAAATTCTTGCGGTAAATCATCTCAAGAGGCTTTTGATAGACATATTCGATGTCAAATTTTACCAACTTTGGAGGACTGTATTGGTGCATTCATTATACTTAAATCACTTGGTAATGCACAGGACTGGACTTTATGATTTATATCGCTAAAAAATGTGAGCTGACTTATATTCGATTGCCTTCAAGCAAACCAGGTCGTTTGAAACGATCAACACCTTCCTCTTCTTGATTGAAGGTTTTACGATATCAGTAGGCTTCTCCTTGCTTAGTTCGAATGAGCCTTCCACTTTCAAGAAAACGTAACTGGTATGCTTTAAATAGTACGCTATGCTTTTATGACGTCTCTCTATGTTGAACCTAGTATAGATTGGTCGCTCGAATAATTAACTGATACTGACCCAAACCGTATTTGAAGGCACCTGCTACCTTTTTACCATCTCAGTCAAAATCGGTGAAGTCCTGAGCCAGTTCGAACCATACGATGTTTTGTGTATTATATGTTGGTCTAACGGCAAGTGGTATATCTGAAGTTGTGTTGAGCGTCTTGTTCACCTGACTTTCAAAGTGAACGATTGCCTCGTACAGGTCGGGATCGTCACTTTTTTCAATCGCAAGTCTACCATTTTCAGCCTCCCATCGTTTGGTCATGACTAATGAGCAAATGTACATTGTTTGTTTCCATCTTGAGTTCGGATAGATTGACAATAATGGCGAGTATCATTGCCGTTGTAGTTGCCAGTCTTCATGACTTGTCCAACTTTAATATTCAGTTCACCTAAATCTTTTGACACATCAGCAGCATTAATCATGTGTTTTGCTATCATACAAAATAATATAAATAGTGAATTGGCCAGTTTAGGCGAATACGACTGTTTGTGGTAAAAGCTGGAAGCAGAATGAATTCAAATTGCAACAGTGTCTATATTTATATTAAGCTAGAGTGCACTTAACTATCGAAATTTGGTTCAGAATTCTAAGTGCATTCAAAGTGCATCCAAAATAAAAAATATAAAAATTTGGGGGGAGGGGGTAGGAAGGGGAGGGAAGGAGGGGTGAAAGGGGGGGAAGGGGTGATCCAGAGTCGACAACCCTCCTACTATTTCTTCGCTATGGGGAAAATTCTTCAATATTGCAGTTTTCTCCTTACTATCATTAATATTCTTCAACGTTACTCAATTCTCTTTACAATCATTCATATTTTTCAATACTACCGAATTCTCTTTACTATCGTTCATATTCTTCAATATTGTCCTATTCTCTTTAATATCGTTCATATTCTTCAATATTGTCCTATTCTCTTTAATATGGTTCATATTCTTCAATGTTTCCCTATTCTTTTTGCTATCGTATATATTCTTCAACATTGCCCTATTCTTTTTGCTATCAATTATATTTTTTAATCTTGCCTTGTCCTTCCTCTTCACTTTGGCTTAATATTTCGAATATGACTCGTATTGCTTTAATATTTCTGTATTTTTAATTTCACTACAATCTTCAATGTTGTTTACCCTGCTCATATTGTTTCAATTAGTAAAATGAATATGAACTTTTTTTTATAATCCCAAAACAAATTTAAGATGAACCTCACACAATTCAAATATTTATACACCAGTAAATTCCTAAATTTTACCTTCGTAAAATCCTTAAATTTTAGAGTTTAATCGCAGTAAAATCCTAAGACGTAACCTAATAAAATCCTAAATCATATGATTTTACTTAATAATTTTTTTGAATTTAAAAGATAATCGTCCAGTATAATTATAACATCGTAAATTTATTATCTTATGAAATTCTAAAGTTTGATCCCAGTAAAATCCTAAAATAAATAAAGTTTTGTACAAAGTAAAATTATAAATTACTGAAGTTATATCATGAAAAACTTAAATTGTTAAAGTTTAAATATGTAAAATCCCAAAAATCACAAAAATGAAATACGAGAGATGACAGTAAATCAATCGATATTAATCTGCTATACCGATGTTGAAGAGAGCAGTGTTATTGAAAATAATATACACTGTTGAAGCAATACTGACTATGAGGGGCTATAACAATCGATAAATGATAATAGTGAAAAAGATAATCTGTATAAACATGAAAATAATCGCCTCTAATAATATTTGCTTTATCAAAAATATTGTTTAAGCACTATAGTTTTACAATAATTGTACTTAAATGATCTATTACTACCAATGCTGTACTTATCATAACTTTATCATTAGTCTTACTGTAAAGATCTGAGGACATAACTGTGCTCTCGAAACTCACCTGCCATACTACTGTCTTGTAAATTAATGAAACATCAAATGTATGCATGATCACTATCTCAAGCTATTAATAAATATGTTTGCCCTTACATTAAAACAAAGAATCCCAAAAAATATAATTCTTCAAAAATATTTGTGAATCATTTTTGAAGGTGGAATAATCAGGAAACACCATTTTTTTAGATTTAGAACTCAACAACGGATGCGCCCTTACATGATTCCACAACCAAATTATTTATTTCAATAGCTGACTTATCCTAGTTATCAATAATACGTAAACTACGTGTAAATTGGCGAGTATTTAAAGTAAGTTATGAAGTCAAGTCAAGTTAATTGTCAATATTGGCGATACATTTTTTACTTTTTTCAAATTTTGTTGTTGTCATGTTACATTTTAAAGGTACAATTGAAAGCACTTAACAAATCATTGTATCATGCGATAAAATGGTGAAAAACTTGATAGGTTAAATATTTTAAGCAGCTGCGAATAATTACTCAGGCAACCAAATATCTTTATCAGTCTCTATATATATACAGTATCAGAACCCACCCTATATATAATATTATGCAGTCGTATACTATTTCTAATCTATAATACCATAGTGGATCACGGCGATTCACAACATGATAATCTATTGCACAGCACGAATGTTATTGTTTATAGACTGTCGTCTACAGGCCTAGATGGCCGACATGGGTTACATGTACCTCAAATCAGACGGGAGATATAAAAGAGTGATACATGTTTAGATATCCTATACCTACAGCGTTACATGCAACTTGTATTTTTAAAACACTCACCCCGCTGTGTTATATGGTCTAATTATAACGTTGTAAAAAGAAAAAAATATAGTTGAGGTATTTAACGGGTGACCAGACCAGTGTGCTTGACCAAAAGTTTGGTCGGCATAATGTATTTTTTCCTTACAAGTCACTAACTTAGTCATAGCCACGTGCATGAACAAACTACCAATTATTCAGAAGGCGCAACTACTACATTTCAACCCTATATATATATATATATATATATATAGTAGACACATAACCGATACACATGCCTTGAGGAGTACAACATGTATGATTATAAAAGCAGAGGAATTATTCATCGGGTTTATAACGACCCAATAGTATGGTATATTATTATATATATATATATATACATATATAAGAAAAATATTATGTGAAAAGGAAAACGAGATGGTTGTATGTCGATGTTTTAAAAAATGGACCATCTTTTGTACGTATACAAGTGTAATTATAGATTCAACGGACTGACCAGTTGTAATTAAGGGTCAAGACTGGTTATTTACAGTGCGGCTGTTTTCGTAGAATATTTTAAAAGATGTTATGTAATCTATACTATATATAGGTGCGGCCTTTCTATACTGCATGTATTTTGAGTACGTTAGACTTTGATGGATACTATGCAGTTGTGATTAACATATCTGATTGCATAGGCATATATATATACAATTTGTCGTATATTATATACATGCGCAGACTCAAACATAAAAAACACAGCATCGTAAATATGCAAGTTTTATATTAATATTAAACCAAAAATGTCTTCAAATATGAAATTGTAATAATTTTTTTATAGTATACTTACATACTCAAACAGCAGATTTTCACCGTTTGAAAGTGAACTTTTACGGTATTTATGTTGTCATTTTAAAGACTTAGATAATATAGAATTGGCTTTTTGCGATATGGGCAAAACATGCATAATATTATAATACATATGTTCTCTCTTTCTCCTCTATCCCATTTTCTTCACTTTTGTGGAGGGATATGTTCCTCCCCTCCTTCTGTGAGTGCTGTAGACTTGTCAGCGAATCCAGTCCAAAGCTCTGATAGACCTGGAGTTGGCTATATTATAGCTGTGGATGCTGAGAGTTCATGTTTCAGTATTTACTGCCCTATACATATGACTGGTATTAACAGAGTATCCATGTTGCCACGATCCATTCAGTGGATGTAAACAACTTGTTTATTATATAGTTTAACTGTACTGTATTTTCTTGTTTTGTGATGTCGAAGTCTCAAATGTATAATTTTAATGTAAAATAAATAAATCAAACTTTTTTTTCCTATAACAACTATTATAAAACATGTTGCACTAACATTAAACATGACAATTATTTAAAATATGATATAGGGTATTGGTGTGTTCTTCTTGTCAGTGATGGACATTTCAAATGTTCCATATTGGACAACATTTTTGGAAGATATTTCTGTACAGATAACTCATAACAAATATTGGTGTATTTGTCTAGCTGTATAATAATACGCGTAAAAATCTTCAACGTTTTGATTCTCAGCCATCCACCTAAATAATTAATTAAATAAAGTATTGAAATTATTATTAATGTCAAATAATGATCTTTGGATTAAGAGTCCCTTAATGAATTCGTTTGTCATGATATAATACTCCTTTGGGATGTAGTAAATGTTTAAATTAGTTATTAAATATTATATTTAATTTCAGTTAAGATAAGTTATATATGACACCTGTGCGTTTCATGTTATAGTTATAACTTATTATTAACTATTAAAAATGACTCATTTTCACATACAATTCTATTATTTCACGGGTGTTAAATACTAGAATTATTAGCTTTATGGTTTTCAAAATGTAATTCAAAGTGATTAAAGATCATATAAATCTCGCTGAAATATATTCTTGCATTTAATATAGATTTGTCGGTTGCGTAAACTATGTTTATCAGAATATTAAAAATGTATTCGTTGTGGATTAAGTCATATTTACAATATCATTTTGCTTTCCCACTTTAAAAATCCAAACAATGTTGTAAACTTTAAAAAAATAGTTAAAAATCTGAGTGGATTATTAAACTCGATATTGAGCATTAATTTATAACTTTCAGCCTTTTTAAAGATATTTATTTAAACACCTTTATGCAGTTTTGTGTTCTTCAATTTTGTAGCATTATAATAAAATGTTTTAATTACACTTTTTTTATAGATCATTTATTTCTGTTGTACAAAGTGAATTTATCATAATAGGTATTCAAACATCTACTAAAATTCTCAATGCAGAATAAACAGATAATAAAAAATATCGAATCGCATCAAAAAGCGGAAGAAATTAAACTCAAATTGTCAAATATATAAACAGTGTTAGAAAATTGAATATTTTGTAATAATTATCTATGTTTATACTGTATATTATAATAATATATTCAAGCCAGGAAATTTTATTCATTAAATTTAATTATAATTTATGTATATATATTTAAAATTGTAGTGGCACTAGAATAAAGTGTTGTAGATGTGTAGAAGCAGAAATAGAAAAAGATAAGTTTCACCGTAAATAAAACAGCAGCATGAAATTTGAGAAACCTAAAAACTGATACATGGAGATATGAATTCTATAACAGTGAAACGTAACACATTTATAATATTTTTGATATATGTTAACAATATACATAGAAGAAGTATAATGTGTGCTGATTGAAGTGATCAGACAAGGAATGGATAAAGCATCACCTTATAAATATATATGAAATGGTTAAATAAAACCATTAAATCAATTTATACATACGAGACATGTGTTATATTAACAGTATACTGTATATATATATATAGATCACCAAGAGGTATACGGGTAATCAATATAAACCTATCTCGTTTTTCTTTGGTCACTTGTACAGTTTAAAAAAGACGTTATACTAGATTTGTTTAAAATGTTCAAATTATATATTGTATATAGGCTACCTAAACACAATATATGTTTTATTTTCTATTTTATAAAAAATATTTTTTAAATTCTATTTAGTCTATCATCAATAGCGTGATTTAGAAATAAATATATTTCTAAAATCGATATATATATATTAATGATTATATACATAGTTTTAATTTCGGCAATCATTGAGTTCCTGCAAAATAGAATTAAATTTTTTTTTAAAATGGGCAAATTATTAAATTGTGTATTCCCTGTTGTATATTTTAATATCGATGACATCAGAATTTATATCCCACAAGGTTCACATAATACTTATAATTGAAAAATTGACTATAAAATTAATATAACAATAATTAAAAAAATTCCAAACATTTGAACATTAAGTTTGATCTTTTCTTTTTATTAACAATTTTTTAAACAATTTTTATCAATCTTTTTACACAAACTTCTACAATACTTATATCTTTGACTTCATACTTCAGCTTCGACATTTATACCTTTGACTACTACTGCCATACTCTAGTTTTAACGATGTAGATAAAAGCTACTTTTTATGCATATAGTACCTTTCAATATAGATATATGTTAATGCTAATTAAAATTCCTTAAAATGAAGATTTCACTTATCTCAACGGATCTTATGTTGTTAATAACAAAACGAAAGTGAATACTACATAATAAGGGACCATCCATAAAGTACGTACGCAGTCATTATGCCAATTTCGACCCCCCTCCCCCCCTA
>JAUZND010038369.1:8621-21525 GCA_034780555.1 Coelogynopora nodosa
TCTATGAAATAATCAATTTCTATGAAATAATCAATTTCTATGAAATAATCAATTTCTATGAAATAATCAATTTCTATGAAATAATCAATTTCTATAAAATAATCAATTTCTATTAAATAATATGTTAATTGTTTCTAGATTTTACATTTTTGGGTAATACTAAAACCTTGGTTCACATGATAAAAGTTTAGCACATACTTATGAATGAATGTCAATAGACAATTTTTACCGCGCAATTCACACAAGTTTGGAGATTGGAGAGAAACGTAGTGAACACCTGATCAGCTTGTTTTCCTACATGTTTTATTAGTTACACATAATAAGTAACACATTATTTGTATCGAAATAAATGTTCTCATCTATATGCTTCCAGACTTTTCAAACTCCTTATACACATGTACACATTTTTCATACATAACTTAAAATTTATTCGAACATAAAAAAATTATTTAAAACAGCAAAACCTTAAATGTCATCGATTAACATCAAGTGACTTCGTGAATTTTTCAAGCAATATATAAACATAACATAAAGTACAAACATTACGTGTGTAACCATGTAGTGAGCTTGTGTTTTAAATATATTTTTAAGGAAATAGTTGCTTCGGAAATTAGAATTATGATATAATGTTGTAAACAAGAAAAGGGACGTTTCAGCTATATAATATATTCATAGTTCGTTTTAACAGGTCTCTTTCTTCCTCATTACTTTTATCTATCCGTTGAACAATCTCAACTAATTCAAATAATAGACCAAGAAGAACATTAATTGAAATTATGCACTCGTTGAAATGAAACAAGATGGCCGGCAGGTCGTATCAGAGCCAGATATTGATTGGAGCAATCTTGCTCTTATCAAAGCCAGACATTGATTGGAGCAATCTTGCTCTTATCAGAGCCAGACATTGAATGGAGCAATCTTTGTAGTATCAGAGCCCGACATTGATTGGAGCAATCTTGGTCGTATCAGAGCAATATATTGATTGGAGCAATCTTTGTCGTATCAAAGCCTGACATTGATTGGAGCAATATTAGTCGTATCAGAGCAAGATATTGATTGGGGCAATCTTTGTCGTATCAGAGACAGACATTGATTGGAGCAATATTGGTCGTATCAGAGCCAGACATTGATTGGAGCCATCTTGGTCGTATCAGAGCAAGATATTGATTGAAGCAATCTTTGTCGTATCAGAGACAGACATTGATTGGAGCAATCTTGGTCGTATCAGAGACAGACATTGATTGGAGCAATCTTGATCGTACCAGAGACAGACATTGATTGGAGCAATCTTGATCGTATCAGAGCAAGATATTGATTGGAGCAATCTTGGCCGTATCAGAGACAGTCATTGATTGGAGCAATCTTTGTCGTATCACAGCAAGATATTGATTGGAGCAATCCTGGCCGTATCAGAGGCAGACATTGATTGGACCAATCTTGATCGTATTAGAGCAAGATATTGATTGGAGCAATCTTGATCGTATCAGAGCAAGATATTGATTGGAGCAATCTTTGTCGTATCAGAGACAGACATTAATTGGAGCAATCTTGATTATATCAAAGACAGACATTGATTGGAGCAATCTTGGCACATTTTCACTTTAAAATTTCAAATAACACAATGTAAGGGAACTTCGGAAAAATAAGGTAATTATTTTCCAAATTTAAAAAGAAAGAAAAACGTTTTCATTTAAAGATGTTTTCTTAAACAAACAATTCACGGCGTGCTGAGTTGTATAATAATGCACCCGGTACATTATGTTTAGACGCTATGGATGAGGATAATGGCTTTATTTACATGTCGTGACCGTGCTGTTATGTGTCCCCCTCTCATCTCCTTTGTATTCCCCATCTGTTTATCTGAGAGTTGTAGGGCTTCGTCCTTTCCGCATACAGTTATTTTTTTCTCGATTCCAGGACAATCCATTTGAATTCTATATGATTTAAATAAATCACTAATATAATAACGAATTGAATGATGAAGACGAATGAACAGAGAAAAGGAGGAGGGAGAGCAAAGATAAACAACCATATATAGATATTAATAAGATTTCGTTTTTGATAGAAGAAAAGAAAAAATATAGTGTTAGAGATATAAATGTAAAGAAACGCAATATTAGAAAATATAAAAAGTAAAATTTCGAGAGAATGGAGCATAATTGAAGAACATTAGAAAATATATAAAGTGAAATTAGAAAGAAAGATTCAATTGAAACAGAAATAAAATAATATTTAAGAATAGAAATAAGTTCTAATTAATCGTATCAATGTCTATTTGGATGTTCAAATTGGGTCAAACCATTGATATCATTATCAATCAATTAGACACCTTAATTGGATGCGCAAATCATTCTTGATTAATAATATTTTCGCAAATTATGAAAAACAGTTTTTGTTAATTAATAGAACAATTTTGTTCAATTATAACATTTCATTAGGTTACTAATTTCCACTTTTCTCATTTAAAAGCCTTGAGTGCAATTTCAGTCAACTGTCTAAACAGAACATTCATGACCTCTTATTATGAGTTGAGTTATAATTATCCGAATTTAAAGTATCGGCACCACCGCATAGAAAGACGAGATTTCTGTAATGGATTTAACCGTGATGACAACCACGCAAAAAATCTATCAATTATTATATAGATAACATTCAGTATAGGCTAGTCACAGACTAACTATTATCACTTTCGGATAAAATTATTTTACTAGCGAGTAAATTACTAGGGTAAGCATATCATCTATAGACAAATCACAATTTTTAAATCCATAAATTATTTTTTTGTTTACCTCCTAACTAATATTTGTATGAAATGAATTCATTTGAGTACATAAATGAAATATAATGTAGATAACACATTGAAAAGTCAATTCATTGCTATATTATTATTTATAAAGTTTTATATCACAATTGTTATCATGGTCGATATGATATTCAATATGATGGTGGATACGATTGTCGATATTATGGTTGATTCACGTTCGATATTATGGTCGATACACTGTCGATATGATGATCGATACATTGTCGATATTATAGGCAATACATGGTCGATATAATGGTTGATATTATGGTCGATACATGGTCGATACATGGTCGATGTGATGATGGTGAATATTATAATCGATAATACGGTCAATATTATGATGGTCGATATGATGATCGATACATTGTTGATATTATAGGCAATACATGGTCGATATAATGGTTGATATTATGGTCGATACATGGTCGATACACGGTCGATGTGATGATGGTCAATATTATGATCGATAATACGGTCAATATTATAATCGATAATACGGTCAATATTATGACCGATATCATGGTCCATATTTGATCGATACTTTATCGACGTAGGTAATGGTCGATATCATGGTCCATATTTGATCGATACTTTATCGACGTAGGTAATGACCGATATCATGGTCGATACAATTGTATTTGTATAATGATGATCTGTCAACTTTTGTAAAAAAAATTAAATGACTAAAATCTGGACAATTTGAAAACTGAATTTTAGTTATACTAATTTTGATTAAATATCTTCGTTTTATTACGCCATTTGCCACAAAAATAGTTTTATTAAAATAAAAGTGGTAACGAATTAGCAATTGAAAATTGTTTGGATTGGTTTGATTTAAAGAATACGAGACTAAATGTAATTCGGAGATAGACGTAAATCTTCCATAATCTTATCACTTACTGAGACAGATTAGATTTACGTACTTTTATATTTTAAGTCTGTTACTGCAATCCAAACAAAATGTGGACTGAAATTTGTAAAAAAAATGATCGACTGACTTTAATATAACTGAAAAGAATAGTTTCAGGTAGACAATCAGGTAGTTTTTTATGTACGAATTGAAACAACATTTAGACATTAGTAAAAAAAATATTTAAAATGTAATGCTTTTTAGGTGGTGAAATATATAGAGAAACATATTAAACAGGAATTTATATGGGACATCAGAGACCTTTTCAGAAAAAAAATATTCTTGAAAATCTAAACTTTTTGATTTTTTGGAAGAAATGTTATAATTATGTTTTCAAGAAATAGAGTTAACTAATCAAAAAAGTTTTTAATTTATAATTAATTTAGACATTTATTATAATAATTCGTGCATTAGAAAACATTTTTTTAGAGTGCATAAAATTACTAGGAATTGATATGCATTATGACTTTATTAATCTGTAACACATTGCAATAAATGCCGCATTATGACTTTATTGATCTGTAATACATTGCAATAAATGCCGCATTATGACTTTATTGATCTGTAACACATTGCAATAAATGCCGCATTATGACTTTATTGATCTGTAACACATTGCAATAAATGCCGCATTATGACTTTTTCATATTAATAAAAAAATTAATTTAAATTAAATTAAATTAAATTAAAATGCACTTTCGCATTTTAAACAATTCTCAGATATTTAAATAAAGTATATTTACAATACATGTATACTAAAGTAATATGTATCTAATTTTTATGCTTCCCAAACTGTATATAATAGAATTTTTTTTATAAGGTTTCTGAAATATATATTTTCATACTGTATAGTGGAATATTTGAGTTCATTATCCACTACACGAATAACAAGCATCACGAAAAACTTATTTTATAAAACACAGCAAATATAAAAGTAATGCTTAGCAACATCATAAAAATTTCAGAATAAATTATCACCTTTCTCAACACTTAATGTGACACTTGAATATGTTCTAAGATTAAATATTTAAAAGAAATTCAGGTCTTAACAAATAAAGTTTATTTCAAAAACTTTAAAATACTTCATTTTCCTACTAAAGTTTAACTTCAGGTTTTTAAGCATTTAATTCAAACAAATGTTAATTATTTTTCAATTATGCGATTTTGGCTGCATTGGGGTTAATTTATAATAGTAGAATATTTTATACGAAATAACATTGAAAAAATATAAATTTTGAATGTGCTTCACATAACGTTCAATTAATATGTAACTAGCCTATATACTTTAAGTAACTATATATCGTTAAGATATATTTGAATTAAAATTACTATGTTGCAATTTTGTATTAAAATAATTATTAACCAAAACAAACTTTAGAATAAATAAGCAAAACATTAAAGTATAATTTAATAATACCAAATAAATTTCTTGACATTATCTTTGGCGGTAAATGAAGTAAAAATAATAATTTTTTAATTATTACAAACTTACAATAGTTTAATAATTATTTACTATTTTAAGTAGATCCACTTAAAACAGACTATACTTTACATGCTTAATAAATAAGTAAATTATACAATATAAGTCATATTCAACACTACAATATAAGTCATATTCAACACTACAATATAAGTAATATTTAACACTACAACATAAGTCATATTCAACACTACAATGTAAGTCATATTTAACACTAGAATATAAGTCATATTCAACACTACAATATAAGTCATATTCAACACTACATAATAAGTCATATTCAACAGTACAATATAAGTCATATTCAACACTACAATATAAGTCATATTCAACACTACAATATAAGTCATATTCAACACTACAATATAAGTCATATTCAACACTACAATATAAGTCATATTCCACACTAAAATATAACTTACATTCAACACTATAATATAAGTCATATTCAACACTATAATATAAGTCATATTCAACACTACAATGTATGCTGAAGATTGCATCAACCGTTGCAATTGTTTTCCTGCAACTTATACTATAATTTAAATAGTGTAATTGATTCATTTTTGATATAAATTATATTATATTTTAAATCATATTAAAGTTAAAGTAGATCTGCATCTTTATAAATCTGCAAAGTTTATAAAATATTGTTATTTTTAAATATTATTATTTAGTAGCGTAAAGAAAATTGATTGGTTTTATTAAATCATTTTAATGTTAATTTGTGCTTTATTGATTTTTAAATTGCTAATAGTTAATAAGGAGTGCATTTTTTAAGTTATTTTGTCCAAACTTTCTCTCAATTTACAAAATATAAAAAACAAAAAACAAAGAGCGCGAGTTTTTAAGTTTGAATTGGATTTGTAGAAGGTCCAACTTGTCAAGACGCCGACATTTTCATGATGAATTCTTAGTCTTAGCCTTTCCTCGTAAACTACAGTATAGTGACAGACCCTCTATATTTAATCAATATATATTTTGATAACAATTTCGGGTCACCATTTATTATGACAGTGTGTTCAGTACCTAGTTGTTCTGTCGCGATCTATCCTAAATATAGTAAAGTACGATTTCATGTATTACATCTTGGTAATCAGGGCGTGAAGGTATAACCAAAGTGGCACAAATTTCAGTTCATTGAATTAAAATTGATAACACTTATACTATTTGTTTGTTCATAACAAAAAAAGGCCGACTGATTCCTTAAAAGTGTTGAGAACAGCATATAATTGTTTTATAATAATATGTGTTTTGTTGACCTCGCTCGGTCATAACAATTCGCTAATGTACAGCTTATATTTATATTATTTAACAAGTGTGCTTTTTTCTTACTGTTTGCTTAACACTTCTATAGACTTAAACATTCATTTTAGTTGAAAGAATAAATAAATTATAAAAGAGAGACCTGCTAATCGTGTTTTACAGCTTCCAAATGGACTACAATTTTAGTATTCTAGACTTTCTTTGGTACGATGAAATGGAAGTATATCTACGCTAATCGAATATGTATGCCAATCGATAATAATATCATTAGCGTATTATTAGATAACAAAAATATGTATATATTCTGTAAACTAAATCATACCGCTTTAGTGATTGACTTATTTGTAACTGTATATATATGTAGATAGCATTACATATTGTATAAAATAATGATATAAATGACAACATTCATGCCACCACAAAACAATGAGCCAACAATAAACAATTCTTGCGACATATTGATCGTTTAAATTAAACAGCTGGTTTTTATGTGTTATAATGATTTTATAAGAATGTGATGTCTATTAAAAGGAATATGATCGGATTGTTCAGAATTCTTATATTAACTATACAATAATAAAATACCATTGTATTTCTGTTTTACATAAATACATATTTTAATAATTCTGGAAAAACTTATTAATTTCAAGAACTTAGGCATAGAAGAAAAAAAACTCAAACTAGTCATGTTTCACGAATTCTTGTACTTCTTACTGAAAATAGACACCTTCTGCTTCATTATTACATTGTAGTACATTAACATTATCGTATTCTCCACTAATACTTACTAATTATTGTATTACCGTTTACAATGTACAACACCTACGTAATACAGAGATGAACGGTCGGGAAAAGGTTAACCACAACATTAAAGCCTTGTAAAAGAGCATCTTGGTCACCAATTCGTAATCGGAGTACCAGATAGGAATTTGGAGACTATCTTTATGATGAAGTAGGTGTCGCACTAATTTTTATACTAATTTTATCTTTAGCAATTACAATTATATTCAATACGGTAATGAATCCAGCGATTTTTGTATTCTTCCTAAAAAATATGATTACATTTTATTATAGAATTTTTAAATATAATAATGTTTATATTAGTAGATTTATAGCTTTTGTGGTAAACGAAATACAAATATAGAAACGAATAATCAAGAAAATGAAAGTAGTTTTAAATTGTCCGACGTTTCAGAAATATAGTTTCCCTTACTAAAACTTATTATTCTATAAAAACAATTATGGTAAACAATAACATTAATTTAAGCAAACAATTTTAAATTACATTGAAAATATTTATTTACATATTTTTAATTCTTTTTATAATAAATAGCATGTCTATGGATGAATAAAAAACCTTCCTTATAAAGAGCAAAATCTACTTATAATTAGGTTAAAGACCAGTTCGTGATGAATTCTTCCTATCTAAAATAATAGTAAATTAATATATGAATAAATTAAATAATTTAATAAATAAATAAAAGTAAACTTCAAAATATCGCCAAAGTGATAAGTTCGTTATCTAATTTTTCTCAACTATTAATTTCTAAGATTTAATATCGATGACCATTTAATCTGGAACATTATCGATTTTGTGTTTCTCAAAAGCACCATCAATGCAATTTATTGAAATTTACAAGTCTCTTCCAGTTTTCTTGTATATTTTTCATACCGCATATATTTACTTTATTGAAACATTTTAGCATACTTAAATCGAATGAAAGGCTTACAAACATATTTTAGAACAACCGACACCTTTGTTTTTTTAAGAGTCAACCTAATTTAAAAGACAGGGCATTCAAACAAATTATTATGTCCCATTAAAGTTACAAAATGCGGCATGAAAACTGGTAAATGTTGCCATCATCTAAGAATTATAAAATACATGCAGCGGTAAATGAAGTCAGAAAATATAATATTATGTTGTGTACGTTGTTTTTTGGGATATCAGAGAAACACTAAATTGACTTAAATTCAGAATAAAATTGACAAAAATAAAAGAGATAAGAAACATTATTAAAAAGTTTGGGAAAACAAATGACACAATTAACCATTAATTTTAGCCATCTGACCAAATAGTAAAACGAGATCTAGAGGATTATATTTTAGAACATTGAAGAAGAAAAATCAAAATAATACGTAAAGAAATATTTTTTTAAATAATAAATTAAAAATTTATAGCTCAAGATGCTATCACCAGTCTGTCTTAACTTAACACTAAGCAAACTTAACAATAATTAAACTTAACTGCATTTAAGCTAAACTTTGATTACTTTGTAAGAATTATTAGTATTGACAATTGTTAAAGACAATTTATTATTTAATCAATCTTTCAAATATATTAATATTTTTTGTGTGCTTTGAAATGTATTTTTTGAATTAATTTTATAGTTTATTATAAGAAATATTTTTGTTAAATTATATTTTTTGATAAAGAAAACTATATTCCTGAAACGTCGACCAATTTGAAACATGTATGACATGAAAGAATTTAGTTCTTTTAAATGTCTACATTCTTTTTCTGACAGTTTATCCTGAGTGATGGTTTCTAGTGAACATTTTGCAACCAACGATTGTAAATATATTGATACAAAGTTGCAACAGCCTCAGATGTCTCTTTTGAAGATGCTGGAAGCTGTGCCAGCGGTAACTTTTATTTGAAAAATAGAATTTTTTATTTTTTTATTAATATTTTATTTTATTTAAATTTAGTAAAACAAGTTTTTTCGTTCAAAGTATAAGACATTTAAAAATTAATTTAAAAAATGTTAATTATTTTATTATTGCGCCATAACTATCGGAATTGTTTAGAGTTGCAAGAATATATTTGGTTATATTAGTAAGTGTTTAATCAACCAGTACTTGATTGTTTCTTTCAAACAATGTTCATAATTATTATACAAATGTCCTAAACATATATATTATTATACCAATTTATACAATATCGCAACCACTAGACAGTGAAAATAAACAGTAATTGACCGTAAATAGTTTCAATAAATTTTAATTGGAAAAACATATTTTAATTTTATTTAATTTACTGTATGTAATAATGGACTATTCATCAACCTCGCTTCACTTACATTAAAGAGGATTTCAGGTCAAAATCTACACCAGCAATGCTTAACAGGCACTGCCACTAACAGCCATAATTAGTAACTATTAGTAACTAGAGACAATGGCTTGGAACCATTTGTTATCCTGACAGTGTTTAGTGAAGCCCGAACTTACACAAAAGAACGTTTAGCCGCATCTCCGCAACTAGGCAGTGAACAACCGTTGTGGCGCAGAGGTAACGTACTTGCCTCGAGGGTCTCTGGTTCGAATCCTGATCAGGCTACACACGGATCAGCTGCTGTGGAGGTCTTTCGGTGGACATGCATTAGAGGGTCAGTCCTAGCTTCACTAGTGATGACGAGAATGCCGCAAAATAACTATCGGCTACATGTAAAAGTCCAGTAAATGCTACATGTATAAGTCCAGTAAACGCTACATGTATAAGTAACGTAAACGTTATATGCTCAAATTATTATTCTGTCTTGTATCGATTTTACCTGGTTGTGCCAATGTGCTCTTGGGTCGCCTTCTAACTTCTGCAAAAATTTGTTCTCCACGTTTAATGAAGTCCAGCTTTGCATTATCTCGCTTCACTGTCTTCTTTTATAGCCAACATGATCAAGTTCAAACTCTGCTGCTTGGAATATATAGTAGGTACCTCATCAATTTGGCCTTTTCAAACAAATTGCAGACACTCTTGAGGTCACAGGCTGCCGTTGTTCGTCGTCAATCAAGATCAAGACGTGCATGTTCCCTTTAAGTCATACCTGTTGTAAAGCCTCAAGCTTGGTACAGTCTTAAACAGTCTTAAAAAATCGAAATTTATATTCCGGAAATTTTTTGAATAAATGTTCATCTGTGTAATATCAACGTATTTATTTTTATTTCTTTATATTTACCCTTATTATTCTTATATATATATTGATTATTTTTATATTACCCTTTTATTGCTATATTATTAAATAAAATATAATAATATATATATAATATATTAAGTAAAATAAATAATATTAATAATAATTCGCTCAATATATTCATTAATAAGCATTCAAAAAGTATAAAATATATATAAATAAATAATACAACACATGTTTAGTAACTGAAGATATAAAATATATAAATAGCTAATATCCCCTTACTTCAATGTGCCTAATATATTTAAACACAATTGATACGTTTTCTGGAAACATTTCGATACTAACTCTACGCCATCTCATATTACCTGACGTCATCTCTGGAATATACGAGATCATTGTGAAATATTTTCTTTTCCACTTTTCTGACTGTTAACTCCAGTTTAGATTAATATAAACCGGCAAATAAAATGAAGAATTGCTATCGTTACAGAAACTTAAGATTTAAAAAATGTCTGTTCACATGCCACAATTTCCTACTTGATTATTCACCCCTTATCCGGGCAGAGAAAATGGACACGCATAAATTATTGTTTCACTATCGCTCGAATTCTTTCGTAACCTCTTTTCTCCTCTCCCCCATATATTTATAGCTGGAACGCATTGGCGAGGACTTTGATTCATTTGTTTTCTGTGTTTCTCATTCCAGTCCGAAAGAAGAAGTAAATGGACTGTCTATGAGAGTCAATCATTTCCTCTCATTTTCACCGCACCGCACCGCCACTCATGCAGCTCCTCGACTAGTGTCACGACAGGCGCTGGTTGCCACCATCATCGAATAGTGCAATCAATAAGCCCCCCTTGAGTACTTTTAACTCGCAAAGCGTTGATGCGTAAGAATCCCCCACAGCATCGCCCCTAGGTTGACTTGAGCCGGTTTTTTTTCTTTCTTTTCTTTTTTCCTTTTTCTTTTCTGCTTCAAATTTCATTACTAAAGCGATTCTATTCAGCCTTGGTGTTGTTTATTCAGGCAGTATAGGCTCTGACATTCGTTCATTCACGAAGCCAGAAAATGACAACAAATTTGGCGTGTCTCTGTCTTGTATATAATATTTGCATATATATATATATTTCAACCGTGAAATGTGATCGCGCAATTATATCACAACTAATAAATGTAGAACTGTAGAATATCTGTTAGAGACGAAGAGATACAGAAGAGATACACAAAGAGGTTTCACATACACAAGAGATACACAAAGAGGTTTCACATACACAAGAGATACACAAGGAGGTTTCACATACAGAAGAGATACACAAAGAGGTTTCACATACACAAGAGATACACAAGGAGGTTTCACATACAGAAGCTATACGCAAGGAGGTTTCACATACACAAGAGATACACAAGGAGGTTTTACATACACAAGAGATACACAAGGAGGTTTCACATACACAAGAGATACACAAAGAGGTTTCACATACAGAAGAGATACACAAGGAGGTTTCACATACAGAAGAGATACACAAGGAGGTTTCACATACAGGAGATATACACAAGGAGGTTTCACATACAGAAGAGATACACAAAGAGGTTTCACATACACAATATATATATACTATATTTAATCCGATTGTAATAAAAAAATTAAATACATCTATATAGTCATAAATTAATCATCTTTTGACCGAATAAATTTAGAACTTAATTTATAAATCAGTCTAAACCTTATTATTCGTATTTCTTAAAATACAGTAAACATGAAAATACTATACTTTTATATACGAAAAAATAAAACAAAATATGAATCGTAGAAAAAATAACATAATCAGCTTTTAAAGCTTGTTTACTCTAAAGACTTGTTTTAAAAAACGAAAGCTATTTTTGGAATTCGGTTATGGATGCTGTTATCATGATATTATATAAAAAATTGTATTTTTTGTATTTGTCAGTCGCTTTGAACTTTCTACTTCTTTCTTAGTTTTAATAAAAAAAATTTGTGGATGTGTTGATAAATGTAATGGAGTTTATGCTTTTCAATATAGACTTCTAATATTTATCATTAAATTATCCTAATTGACGAACTATATGCGTATTTTTATAAACAAACAGTATTTCTATTTGGTAAATTCCATGTGATTATTACAACAGAAAATGATTTCTTTCGACCATTTGTGGAGATTACAGAGGACCAAGTGGCATTAGTAGTATGGGAAGGCCGACAACAAGGTCAGTTATTCAATGACAATGAGTTTAAATTAACTATTTAAGAGGTTATCGGCATAAGGGGGAGTGTCGCTTCTTACTATGAATAGTCGAAATCGCCCACTTCGCCTTCATTTGCCAATTCACTCAATCTAAAGTCGGGTCTAAATAGAGTAGATAATAATTCTTAATTTTATTGCAAACATGGTCCCATTGCAAACATGGTCCCATTGCAAACATGGTCTCATTGCAAACATGGTCCCATTGCAAACATGGTCCCATTGCAAACATGGTCCCATTGCAAACATGGTCCCATTGCAAACAT
>JAUZND010038380.1:0-21524 GCA_034780555.1 Coelogynopora nodosa
GGACCTGGCCAGTCTGGAGCGCGACTACGAGGAGTTGGGCCTCGACTCGCCGCCGGAGGGTCAGAAGGCTAGCGGCGGCGGCGGCGGCGGGTCGGGACGTCGGAGTGCCGACTCGGGGGGCCGGCAGAGTTCGGCTCGTAAGACTGGGGGAGGCGGGGGGGCCGCCGGTCGAGGTCGTGGTGCCGGCGGTGGTTATGACCCGAAAACTATGCGACGCTAATACGAGGAGAGACCTGTATAAACAGTTATCAATATATTTTTCTGTGTATTAGTGCAGCAAACCGAACTTGAAACAATTGTTAAAATACTGCTTCTGGATTAGACTATTTTAACTCTGAACCGTAATGCTATCTATATGTCGGTATTGTTTTACCATCCTATTTAATTTGTTATCAATTTATTTTTTCTGCACTGATTTATTTATTTATTTATGTTGTTTTTTGTTTTGTTCATTTTCATTTAAAAAACTCCTCGTTTCGAAATTTTTTCTTCTTCTCATTTTTGTGATTGTTTGTCTTTATACTTATAATCGCATCGTTAATTTAATTTAAAAATTACAAAAAACGTCATGAGATATATTCGTCGCTAAAAGATATTTCTATTATAATATTGAAAAATGGTCTACTGTTAATATTTATTGTATGATTTATGGATTATGATAAAATACATATATACCAAATCAGTTCAATCAACCTTGATGTACAATAATTTGCAAAATGACATAATAAATGACCAAAGTATAACTTGGACGACCTTATAATTTTTAGGAAAAGCGTTGATTTTTATTACTATATCAAGTGACTATTAATAAGTGATTAAATAGTTTTTATCCGAGTATCTCATAAGTAATTTCAAAACTTTGTTGTCCCTATCAACGGTGCGTGAACTTCGCATCTGTTTGGCAACAACATTACTCAAAGAAAGGTTAATCTGAAATCTATCAACTATAAAGAGATTATCCAATATATTGCAGCTTTTCAAAGAAATTTCAGAAAAATTAAATTAAATTCGGTCAATATTCTAACGGCCCCATCAGCAAATGGATTTATTCCACAATTCATGACACTCAGCTCTGTGTCTCATTACATGTTATAGTATTTCTAAATCTGACATTGGATCACACTCGTTTTCAACTACTAAAGCCACCTCAGAGGGGGCAAGCTTACTGAAAGAAAGATTTTCAATCGATTTATTTTATTGAAAGAAAGATTAAAATTCCAAACTCCAGACTTTAATACTAAAAACTCTTATAAAAATAAAGAACATATGTATATAAAGTCCTAACCATTTTATTGAAGTCACTAACAGTCGAATCGAAATGTGGAAAATTGACAAATAGCTGATCTAATTCCGAGGTGAATTTTAATCATCTAATTTATAATATAATTAACACCGACAAGATTATCCAATCTTGACCAAAACAAAATAGCTTGACAATCTTTAACAAAAATAATTCTACTCGTGAAACGTACAATGGCTGCTATTGATAATGATGACTGGATGTAGTATCTGTTTCCGTCAAAGAGAAGAGGTTGAACTCTTTTTCTCTCAACGCCCAACAAAAAAAATTCAAAAAAATAAAGCGATAACACCCCAGCCATAATTCAGAAACTCGTTCTAAATAAACTAAAATAACACATTATACATAAATCCCTCACTCTAAAATTACTGAAAGCTTAAATTGCACATCGTTGTTGCCTATCCATAAAAGCTAATCCGAGGATTATGCACAGTCTTCCTATATAATATATTCCTCCTTCCAATCATATGAAACATTACATTTGAAAATTTGAAAATTAATATATTTTAATAGCTTAACTAACCCATATTAACAGTTAAGAAAAACATTATCAATATACAGGATTGAAACAAATTCGGACACTTGTAGCACACTTATTTATTAATGTTAACAGCACTGCTATACTAACTGATGAATATATTGTATATGACAACCTAAAAAATCAACCACTTTCAATCAAGCTACCCCACCTAAAGGATTCATCAAAGCTACGTCTCAAAAACAGTAATTCAGAAGTCCTCAGAAATAAAGAAATTAAAAAAAAATAATTCAGAAATATTCTTAAAAAAACCCTTTCAGAAAAATGAAGAAACAAGAAAGATTTGTTATTAATAAACTATACCTATATTCGGGTCGACTGACCCTTCTTCAGAGTTATAAAGTATGATTACATTTAGATTATACATTTTATAATATGGATTAAAATACGGATTTAAAATATTCACGCAAAATTACATATTCAAATATTACAAAAATTGATTAATTGATGCAAATTATTATTATTTAACATTTATCAATAGCAATCATAAAATAATTTTGTAATTTGCACTCCCTCCCTATTAATACCGTCAGGAACTAAGGTATTAAAAAAAGCTAATATAATCATCTTCTTTTAATCGGCATACTATCCCACATATGGAAGTCCAAATGATGGACCACAATCCCAACTGGACTACGGAAGAACGTCGATTAAAACAGTTCAGGAAAATGAAAAATCTCTTCAATAAAAAACCACCTTTAAATAAGATTAACTTTGTAACTATTACGAAGCTTATTATAGTTGAATATTGTTTATCGCTAACGAATGGCATGTCGAAGAGAGAATTGCCAAACAATAACTCCACAGTTTAAGGAAGAATAGGCTACATTCTATAATGTGCAATTTGTATGTTCAGCGATCAACGCTATTACCAATAATATAAAACATAAATAAATGAACAGAAAAAATTGACACACCGAAATTTACAAATTTATAAATTTTACTCATAATGTTTTTGTAGTCGATAATTAATTTTTTTACTGATATACAAAAAACATTATTGTAGTTATCAACATTATGTTATTGTTACTGTACACGTTTTTAAAGTATCGGGAAAAAATATCCGAGTCGCTCCAAATATAAAAACATATAAAAAGCGTTTTCATCACTTTTGTTAGACATTTAGCGACTTAGCATTTAACCGGTTTCTGACATTGCCGGTATGATTATATATATATATATTTTTAAAATTTATTTAGGACAAGCTAGTTGAAGTGTTGCTGAACGATTGGCTGGACACCGCTCAGATATTAAGGCTGGTACTAAGCACATCGAAAACGCCGAACATTTTAACCTTCCTGGCCATTCTGTGGATGATATAAATATTACCATCGTGGAGAGTAATAACAAATGGACACTAGAGGAGAGACTAATGAAGGAGGACTATTACATTAATCGTCTCCACACATTGTGTCCAACTGGATTAAACCGCCGCTGCGGGGAACTAACCAAATATTTCTATAACTCTTTTTAATTCTTATTATAAATTTTATTTAAATTTGATTGTATGAATCTATGATTTTTATTGATTATATTCTGAATTACTTATATGTTTTTAAATTTAATTGTTTATTATTAAATCAATATTTGTATGATTGTTAATTAATACGTATGCATTAATCATAATCTTTTTTTACATTCACTTAGATAATTACTCTACATTATTTATGTAATTAAATATAGAAACTGAGGAAGGCTTAATAAATAAGCCGAAAGCGCTTTTTCAACTATAAGAATTCCTTTTTATTTTCTTCAATTTGATCACTATTTTACATATTATTTATTCAAAATTGAGTGGTGTTATTCGGTTATTATAAATAAATATATATATATATGCATATATAATTTAATCGATTGTTTCTTTAAATATATATTATTTTATTATTGCCGATATTATGTTCCATACTTTATACTTTCATTTGTATAAAGCCAACTATAAGTTATATTGGGATATTATATCAATTATTGAAGTTCATATTTCACTTTTTGAAAGCATATTGTGGAGCTGCATCACTAAACAAGACAATTTGACTTTTTTTAATATAACCATTATATTATTTATTACATGCAACTTTTACATACACTAGCAACATTTTGAAGAAAAATTCGATAGTTCAATGTTATCAATGCCATTTTTTAATGTTAGCAAAAATAACATAGTTTAAAGCGAACTGTTAAAAAAAATACATCTTACCTATGGTCTTGCCAACAAACACAATTTTATAGGAATTTCGTATATTTCCAATCTCAGTATAACGACACACCGATGGAGTAACCATAAAATCAATTGCAAACACCAGAAGCAAATTCAAGACGACAAGTTGAGGCAGTTTCATGCTTCTTTTACAATAAAACTAAGACTGTTCCAATCTATACTGAAATGTCAAATTTGAGTGTTCAATTACATTATAGGTGTTTAGTTAAAACTCTTACATGTTTGTTTAGTTATTACCGAGTAACAGAGTATATCAAATTAGAGATTGTTTGAACGTAGTTATGATTTAGTCTATTAATTGAATTGGCCGCTCTTTATATTATGATATTGGAGAAATGAATGAAAAGAATTGATTTCAACGTATATCTCTATTTTGTAATATTAGTAATAATTGTGTATATGACTTTCCAAGTTATACGCTAATATAAACGCTCTAAAAAGTTAATTTGCAACAAAATAGATAAATAAGGGTGAATTACATAATTAGCCTACATTTCGAAACAAGTGCCAAGCAAGCTTATTCAAACATACAGAAAAAATAGTTGTATATTGAACATTAATCATAGATTTAAAATATAGCTACTATAATACACGAACAACACGATGACAACACTTACATATACAGTAACGGTGTCATGTTAATTATTATTGTTTAAATCTTTCACATACATTTTAATAATTTGAAAATATATGTTTTAAAAAGTTTTCATATTTTTCTTATTAATCAGCATCCAGATTAGGAGACAATTTAAAACATATTCAAGTATTTCTTATGAGACGAACAATTTTAGTTTCGTAACACTACTTGCATTTTGTGTTTATATATTTCTGCAAATATATCACATATATTTTATTTTATTATAAATTTATATTAATTTTATATTTATAAATATAAACAATAGCGCAGGTACTAACAAAATCCTGGTAGTCCGTTATGCTGAGTTTCATTGTACAATATAAACGCATCATACATTACTTTATGTTTTGTTCTCTTCAATTTCTTGATGATCAACGTCATTAGTCTAGTCTGTTCTATTTTTTCAAATATTTATTTGATACTGTCTATCTATTTTGCTTTTGTACTTCCACTTCATCTCCGTCATTTGAACTTTTCCTTGCACCATCAGGTTATGAAGATTCTCGTTACCACTTCCCTGATATGATATGCCCACATGGTATCACATGTCGATTAATAAAACTATTCTTTTATCAATGGCTGACTATTTAGTTCAATATACTAATGTGACTTGAGGAGGGCAATCAGATGCATTGGAAATTCCATTTCCTGCATTGTCAGTTACAAACTCTGATGCTAAGCGCAATCAAAGACTTCGCCGTAGTCAATTTAACAGCTGATGTAGAAGGGGTTCGTTGTGTTCGTAGACCTTTTCTGCACTGTGATACATCTCGAGCGAGTTAGCAATCATATCTCAGCATCCTAGTTATTTTCTAAAGTCTGCGTAGTTGTTGGTGATTTCAAGTTCGATGTAAGCTTTAAGCGACGCCATCATAATGTACAACAGTATTTACTTGGCTGCGAAATAAGTAGTATCATATGCGTTTTGGAAGAATTACGAGCATTGATTTAGTCCAGTCTGTATATAAGCCACAGCTTCATTGACCAAAATAAGGTTGCAAAATGTGTGTAACGTTTGAAAACCATTTTCAGACAATGCCTTCAGCCGTTCTGTATAGGAATTTCATCGCATCCATATCGTTTTCTAAATTTCATCATTTCAGTAACCTATTTTTTCCTATCATTTCAACATATTTGTCTTTGTACTGATCAAAGCTTCTTAAATTTTATTTGTCAATTGTTCACAGTATTCGCACCATCTATTTTGATGTCTATCATTTCCAGTAAAGAAAGTACCATCATCCACCATCATTCACCATCATTCACCATCATTCACCATCATTCACCTTAACCACGTTTAACTTTTTGCTGCCTTTTTATATGTTTTTCACCACATTGGGAACAAATGTTGTATGGTTTTTGATACTGATTCTTTTCAACTCGTCACATTAATTGTCATAGAAACCCTTTTTGTCAACCCGAAATGCTTTATCGATTTTCTTTGTCAATTGATTTGATTAAATTTTGACTTTAGTGTTGCTGGTAAAACCCAAACTGATATTTAGTTGACTTTTATCGAGCACAACCTTTGCCAGAAGGTCTACTATCGCTAATTTTATGTTATGCATCTAGTCGAATATGTTCCTCTTTTAATTTGAATCAGCAGATGAAAACGGTTATGCAGGTCGACATAAAAACTTATATTTTTTCCCCTTAATTGTGCACATTGGTTCTTTTTTAATGTATGTTATATTTATACTTTAATTTAGCATGTATTAATATTATTTTATAAATTACATAAAATTTACGTTTGTTAATCAATTAAAATTTTATTTTTTACACGTGATATTTTTATTCATTTAAAATGTTTAATTATTATTGTTATAACCTAAGTTAGAACAAGTTAAGAAAATGAGTTTAAAGTAGGCTTTTATTCACTTAAAACAACGATGCAGTTATAAAGAGAGAACAGATGATCAGTTTAATATATAGTAGACAGAGAGATGAGCATAAGTAATACGTTGTACTAATAAACATTACAGCTGAACTGTAATCATGTAAAATATCGATTAATTAAGAGACCTGAATAATATTCCACGATTATAATATATTTTTTCGTGCATTTCTCAATTTCGTATATTGATGCTAATATTGTTAACTAACATTTTGTACACACATTATTTGTAAGTTTCAATTTTCCACAGCATAGTATAATACAGTCAGTGTGTATTTTGAGAAGCTAGTATATTGCCAAGCGTTATTTACATCATGTGTAATATGCGATGATGAGTTGGCATGCAGTGAATAACTTCGGAAACTGTATTTGTGGAGTAAGGTAAGATTTATCGATGAAATTAATATCTTTCAATTTAAAAATAATTTTTTTAATTTATCGTAAACCATTTCACATTTGTATTTTGTTGATGAAATACAATCAAAATTATAAATTCAATTTTTTTAATAAAAAATCATAAATAACATTTTATAAAAAATCCTTATATTTTTTTATAATCCTATAATATGTCCTTAAAGTTATACCATCCTAAAATTATAAATCCACATTCAGTTTAATAATTAATTAAATTTAGATTAAAAAAAATAATCAAATCAATCAATATAATTCAATCAATAACGGTATTTGTCGCTATTTGTAGATAGAAAGTTTCATTATAGGGCTGACGATATATAATTATTCCAGAGTTGTGAATGAAGTAAAAAAGGGGTTATCAATGGGAAACTTTTTTTCACTTCAACCTTCGCATTCTTTTATGTTAGCATATTGTACAGTAGATGTTCACCCTCTGTCGAACCACTTTTAAATACTATCTCATCGACATAAAAACCCTCCAGTAGTGTAGCGTGCGAGTGTTGCTTTTTCTAAGCAATACGCAGAGTGATAATAATACAAATATTATGGTGAATATTAACATGAATATTATTTTTTTGCAGAGTACAACTAAGATTTGAATATTAATATCAATTAATAGTATTACTTGTATTTGATATGCGATTAAATACCTACATACTGTATTATATGTATAATTCAGATTTACAAAAGTATAACAGTAGCGTCAAAATCGATGTAGGCCTATATATATTGTGGAACTAATTATTATACATGTTAATTTTTTGAATGGGCTACAGCTACTAATTAATGTACAAATACACTAATCTGCTAAATGTTATAATTAACTACTCATTATTGAATAAATATTATTACTGATATATTAACTATACTAAATGTTAACAACATTGTTAATGTATTTATAAAATTCTAATGTTCAATAAAAAATGATCATGCTATAAAACTGTACCATATGAAAATTTTATCAAATAATTAATTTTAATAAATGTGACATATAGGCCTAATGTGGGCTCCTGTACTCTATATGTAGGCTATATAAAAAATATACTTTCTTATTTAAGTGAACTTGATTTGTATTAAAAACAAATTAAACAAACTTCGGTTGTGTATAAGAAAATGACTTACTGAAAACACTTTATTTTGATTTGATCTAAAAAAAATTTGATGAATTTTGATGCAACATTTTTTTAATGAAATGTGTAATAATTTTCAAACAGTTATCCATTATATTGACAGCTATGAATATTCAGGTCCTTTCAAACTTTACCGCCCTAATGCACCTGTATTATTGCGCGCTTACTTATCGATCTGCTATCAGAAGAGATCTGTTTCGTGTTGTGTAGCTATAACACTATTATTATTTTATACTTTCATTAACTTTAATAAAACCGCAGGCAATTTATTGATTGAATTTTCAATTGATTTTATCTTGAGGTGTTAATTAGTGCTGGTTTTAAAACTTTAAAATTGGTTTGAAGTGACTCAATTTTATTATTGAATTAATTAAAAATTATTCTAGTTCAAAGTAGATTAAGCACATAGTAAAGTATTTATATTATACACGCATGTAGAAAAAAAGTAGGAATCGATCTAGGAATCGAAAGGGATAAAACAGCTTTAATAATATATATAGTTATTCCCTCTTAAACCATGTAATATTTGTGGAATCTGATTTTTTCACCCTATTTATCTATAATACAATAGTATAATTGCTATGGGCTTTTTAATTGTTATTACAATTTTAATTACAACACATAATTTGCGCAGTCTTAAAGCCGCTCCCAAATTTAAAAAATATATATACAGCTCCTTGGTACGATTTACGTCTACAAGAAATAGGGATTTGGTATGATAAAAATGCAAATTACGTTTTGATAAATATGGTTAATATAATATTAATAATAATATTATTTTTATTAAAAAATATATAAATTTTGATCAAAAATATCTAGGCTAAATGTTTTGTTGGAAATAGTCAGTACAGTAATATTCAGTTTTACATTTAAATGCCGCAGGTTTTATGTATGTATAAATATATAGATAAACATGAAACTAACAAAGTGTACGCAATGAACTGATATATATTTATGTTAATACATAAAAATATTTCTATTTACGTATTTTTTGCAATCAGTAATTTTGTTTAATCCATTTAATAAATTTAATAAATAGCTCCCACGAAAAATATTTTAAATAATTAGCTATTTTTAGCAATCGTTGATTTAACGTTACGTTAGTTATTATTTAGAGCCGTATGTTTAACGTTTTTCCTATATATGATCTGGTGACAGCTATTTTGGCGTAACTTTTAGTACATTACAGTTTATATATTTTTGAAATATCATAAAGTGACTATTTTACTATACGAAAAAATGGGACTAAAAAAAGTAAAAGCTAATCTCAATAATGGAGAAGAAATAAGGATATTTCAGCTTGAATTAAGTCCTATTGATAAATCGGCATATACATGTCTTGAAGAATATTTGACAACTATTTTTGAAATCAACAGTGATTCAACAGTAGTTAAAATAAACTGGAAAGGTATGTATATATTTAATTTGGAAACTATATAATGAATGTATTGTATATTTTTATGAAAGTTATGGCTATGTCATAAGAATATTTCAGCTTGACTTGAATCCTATTGATAAGTCTGCATATACACATGTCTTGAAGAATATTTGACTGATATTTTAAAAATTATTAGTGATTTAACAGTGTAGTTAAAAATATTTTGTTCTTATATTTTATATAGACAGTACTATGTCTATACTTCTAGTTGCTCTCTCAATTGCCTTAACCATATATTTTAATTAATAATATTTTGAATAACATTTATTGATAAAAATATCATACCTACTTTATATTTATGTTTCTTGCTTTTTTGTAATTAGTTACAATACATCATAAGAAGAGGAAGGATGCAAAGTAATATTCTAATTTGAACAGGATCCTGATATTGATTGTTATATATATGTGCATTTCTATTATATAATATGTTCTATGCCTTCCATTTAAAAATATATATATATAATTGGGGGTACTTTAGGATGACAAATTTCTCTTAATATATAGACTATAGAGTCAAACTCCTAAATAATACACTAATTAATCAATATAAACATGAAAATGTTAGTAAAATTCTTAAAAAACTTCAATATTATTAACTACCTTTGTTTGAGTTAGTAAAATTCTTAAAAAACTTCATTATTATTATTATTATTAACTACCTTTGTTTAAATAATTGTTTTTGTAATTAAAATACATAATGTGCACCCATATGTGAATTTCACTAAAAATATTAATTTTTAATATATGGCTTTCAAACAAAAAGTCTCTCATCAACACCATTGGCTCCTCAGTCCTCTCCTATGGCTGCGAAAGCTGGTACTGCGAACCTAACTGCCTCAAGATCGAGGCTTTCGAAACTTGGTATCTCAGGAAACTGCAAGGGATCTCTTGGAGAGACAAAATTACTAATGACGAAGTACTCAGAAGAGCTGATGTTAAAAGAACCCTCTATCCCACCATCATCTCTCGAAAGATGGGATACTTTGGCCACATCACCAGACACGAAAGCCGTGAGAAAACCATCATGCTCGGAATGGTCCCCCAAGGAAAGAAAGTCGGCTGCCCAGCAACTAGATGGATTGATGACATCCTGAAATGGACAACCACAAATACTGTTGCCAATGCTGTCCGCCTAGCAGAAAACCGTCAAAAATGGAGAAAAATCACTCATCAAGCTACCCTTAACATATGAAGCAGCAATGGTCATCCTCAACTGCGCTACCCTGATGATGATGAATATGATATACATGCATTTTTAACTTAGCCTATTTTTTAGCACTTTGTTTTAATGCATTTGCAAAAATATTAAGTTTTGTGGACAAAAGCAACACAGGAAGCATGTAAATAAAGTCAAATGGCCATTAAATGTGCCATTAATTCTGTTCAAGGTCAAAAAATCACTTTAATCTAGATATTTGAAGAGACTGCAACAATAACAATTCTTTCAGCATTGTTTAATAAAATGGCATGATTAATTATAAATACCTTGAAACCCTTCATATAAAAATAATTCAATTATAAACATTTCTATGAATGAATGTTAGTTGAATAACAGTTAGCAATTAATAAAAATAGAATAATTCAATCATAAAGAAAGAAACATTAATTTTTATTTTTATTGTACAAAATGTAGAAGGGTCATTGTTAATGGTATGATTGAATATAATTAGCTTACTTATATTTGAAAATACTGCTAAATTGTTGATTCTGATAAAGCTAGATACCTTATCAAACAAGTATTTTTTTGAGAAACTACCAATTTACTAATCAATTGATATTTTATCTGGTCAAACTATTTACTTCAGACAGGATTTAACCAATGGCTATCTTATATAGAACAACTCTGCACTAAGAAAACAACTACTACTTGTATACTTCCAAATGTACATTTTATTCAACCAAAATTTGTAATTTTTTCTTTCTTTATTATAACTTAAAAAATCTAAAATTTATTGATGCAAAAGTACAACACTTTGTCCAATTCATGCATAATGAGCCAATCAGAAGGCACTAGTTATCTGCATGACATTTACAATTAATAGTATGCATACAATTAAAAGTGACAACAATTGATTTAATTAAACTATCTGTTTCAATTAATAAATTCCATGATTAATTGTAAACCGTTGGTGAAGGAAAATATTTAGTATTATAGGCCTACTGTTTAATAGTTACAAGTAGCTTTATTCAACATCACCCTGAAAACATGTTGACCGAAAATAACAATTCAGTCTGAGAAAGGTGATGAAATAATGGAAAGTTTGTGGAATAATCAATAAAAATCAATTACATGACTGTCCCAACACTGGGTATCAGTCGAAGAAGTATCAAAATATGCCTTTTTAGAGATTCGTGCTTTTGTAGGGTATCAAACAAAAGGATGCAATTTGCTGAAGGGTTTTTGGGAGAGAATTTATGAAGATAATTTATTAGTTGATCAGACATGGTCATATGAAGTTACTTTCAAGTTCAACGTTCCCATCAAAAGAATGAGACCCTTATGGTAGTGATGATACTTGACTATTTTATATTGTGTCACTGTGTGGGATGCCATATTTTCTATTGACATCATCAGCACTGTATTGTTTGATGAGACAGTTGATTCAGTATGTTTCTTACACATGTTACAGCAAGAATTTGACCCAGAGTTCCATGTCAAGACTGCTTCTTCCAAAAAATAGTGCTGCACTACATAATGGTTCAATGGGTTGGACACTAAAATTTAATTAAATGGATTGCTCAATCTTCTGACCTGATGATTTGACCAAGCTTTTTTGTGAGGGGTTGCATATAAAAAAAGGTTACATTCCATTTTTAAGTGCTTGTATATTTATGCCTTTGAAAATATGATATTTGTTTTAAAACTGAAGCTCGTGTTATTATTGAATTGTGTATGATTAATTTTTTTTAATGATGTCATTTAGTAGATCAGCTAAACTTATGCTTCACCCAGTGTAATATTGTATATATATACAATATATATTGTATATGTATTCCTAAAAATGCAATGCATACATTTTCTCAGCTTACTGACATAAACACCATGAAATAATTAATTTTTTTATAAGTATTTCTATCTTTTAGTTTACTACATTAATTTTGTATATATATTTTTAGTAAACAAATTTATTATTATATTATTTCTTTTGAGACTAGCTTTGCTGTTTCATTTTAAATTATATTAGTATATACAGGTAATTTAATTAATATCTTGCCAATACAATAATTATACTGTTTGTGTTTTAGTATCATTTGTAAGCTGTTTGTTATGGCTAAAAATAATTAAAGGTTACATAAATGGTTCTTTTAGCTCCTTTTGAGTCTTATATTACTTCATAATTTTTTTAAAATATATTCAATAAAAATATACAGATTCGAAAATTTATTAAGACAGGCATATTCTGAAAATTTCAAAAACAGTGCCTGAATATATTTTGTGTAGTAAAGAAAATATATGGATAACTTTGACCCGCCCCCCTTGCATTGGTGCTTTAAATTAAAGTGTAACTTTGACCCACTCTGTCAGATAACGATGAAGACCTGATCGCGATCTCCAGCGACGCCGAACTCTCGGACGCCCTGGAGAACTCGGCCACCTCCCAGCTGCTCACTCTCTTCATCACCACCGAGTCTCGAGACCCCGCCGATCTCCTCTCCCCGGGCAGCCCCGCTGTCGTTCACCCCACAATCCAATGCAACAGCTGTCAGTACCTCGTCGTAGGGACCCGATTCACTTGTCTCGAGTGCGACGATTTCGACCTCTGCGCTGGGTGCCACTCGCGCGGTGAACACTCGCATCATACGCTGCTGTTGCTGAAACGACCTGGACAGCTGGCCGCCCTCGCCGCCCGTCGTGTGGGAGGAGGTCCACCGCCGACATGGGCGTTCCCAGGTGGGAACCAGATGCTGTTTCATCGGGGGAGTAAGCGACGGTTCGCTCCAGTGTCATCGTGTTTCACTCCGGATACTGAGGTGGCGCTTGACGATTCCAACAGTGCGGAGAGCTGTATCGAGGAAGCGCTCAGGTTGGTTTGCTTTTGCGATTTTAATTAATTTGAAAATGAGATGTACCTAAGTGACGTTTATACAAATAATAAACCGTGGAAGCTAGAGTTACTCACTTAACAGTTTCAATGATTATAATGCTCGTTACCTGAGATATGCAAACACAGCACGTCAATAAAATAATGTGATATACATATTATTATTTTATATTAGCAAATGAAGTGAATGTGTTTGTTGTAAGTACTGTACGAATTTGAAGGCAACTGTATTAATTTTAAGTTTACAATTATACTGTTCTAATGAAGTATAAGATAAGTTGTGTGTAAATATATAGGTGTCACTTCGAGTAACAAAAAGTGTGCCTATGTGTTTCTCTTTTATTTTACGTAGCTCTCATTATGTAATTTTATTTGATAGACGACCATTATAATTTTGATTTGAATAAGTACTGTATTGTATATCCATAATTTGGTCTGCAACTTATTTGTATGATTTGCAGTAAATAGCTCTAAAAGTGCTAAAGAGGGGTCAGATTAACTCATCGGTGTTTGATCGTTTTTTACTAACAATGGTACCAATGTTCTCTTCAGATACCATATACTACAGAAACTGTAATAGTGGGTAGACCCTATTTAAGTTTTTTAGGCTGAAAGCTTCAATGATCACTGATATCCTTATATCCTTTTGTCAAATTCTCATTTTGTCTCTCACTGATAAATATTAGTATTATGTAGGCTAAAAAACAGATTTATTTCCTATGTTTTCCCCCAGTATGTGCATAATACTGTAATAATTACCACATTTGTCGCTTATAGTGATTAGACAGTTAACTAAGCGTCTTATTGGAACACAAATGACATCTAGAATTACCTAAAAACCATTATGTCTGAATTTATATAGAATTTTTTAATGCATCTTGGCTAAATGAGTTGGCGAAGTTTACACCTTCAGCCTAAATAGACTTACAAAAACGCCTGATCCTGAGTCCTCAATGGGCTTCCAATGAATCCTTGAATTGATTTATCATTTTGCTTTAATTTTGTTAGTAACAAAGTAAAAAATAGTAGTTTTTGTATTTCGGTACCTTTTAGTTACATTTATTTTATATGTAGTTTAAAAGAATTGTTTTCGGAAAATGTTTGTTCGCATGATTTATGCATACATTCTATTAATTTACAGTAAGTATTTTTGAAAAATATGAAAATCAAAAATTGCAGTTAATATTAATTATATTTTACCAAATGCAAAATAAATACAATAATGTACCTACCATATTGATAAAAGTTTTAGACGAGCGATATATGTTGCGTTTTATGGAATTGTCAATACATTGTTCACTGAAATTATATTTAATTTGAAGACAATACTAAGTAAGGCTACCCGGCGGAATATGTGCAAATTTAAATCTACTGATTCGTATTTTATTGAGTTTATAATTTTAATTTTAAACTGTATATTTATCGTGATATTTATATAATTATCCACCATCTATTTAGATTCAGGGTTGCCAGACACCCGTGATTTTTTTTCAAATATCCAATTTTTTGTTTTATTTTGTGGGTCTAATAAATGTTATACGTTCCAAGTGACGCGTAGCAGCCCAACATTTTGCAATGTTTTTGGTGTCCCAGGATTTTAGGCTTTTTTAATTATGAAAACTATTGCTTTGACTTTGGTTCTTGCGAGTTGGTGCTCTTCAGAGGGTCGATGCACTACTAGACTTACCTATTTACTGTTTGTAAAAACTAACAATTTTCTGGGGCGATTCATTGTACCCCTTCTTTAAACCTACATTATATTCTCATTTTAGGAGATTAGCAGTTCACGAACACTAAAATTAATCTGGCAACCCTGCCGATTGCACTATTGATTATTTCTCTCACTTTGCATAAATTGATTTTTTAATATTTACTCCTAGGGAGCGACTGTCACGTATGGGAATATCGGACATCGGCTCGTTGGCACGACGACCCTCCGATGCCATGGAGACCTCGTCCTCAACAGCAGTTGCTCCTCCCTCGGGCCCCGTGGCACCCTCTATGTCGGGCGGCCAGGAGGAGGTCATGAGTGGCGAGTTCGTTGTGATACCGCAAAGGGGACCGGAACCCCCGCGCGCCGCCCCTGGTGGTGCAAAGGGAGGTGGTGGAGGTGGAGGGGGGGCTGCTGACGCCCACCTGCCGATGCATATACGGGCGGCCAAGGAGCAGATGATTGCCATGGGCTTCCGGGATCACAATGGCTGGCTGACGGACCTGTTGGTGAGGGAGAATGGCGATATCCCCAAGTGTCTGGACAGGGTGCAGCGGCAGACGCAGAAGCGATAGCGACTATAATCGATATATAATCGATAGCGACTGGCGCGGATGAATGTTTAAAATTAGCTGTGCTGTGTAAATGATTGCTCATTATTGGGGTATCAGTTTTGAAGTGTATAGTACACATTTTGTATTGAAGTCCATTGAACTGATGTTTAGTTTCTTTACAATACTTAAACACTATTTCCATATTTTATTGCATCATCTTTTTTTGTATTACATCGAAATTTCATCGACCATTCTGAAATATTTGATATAAACTTATATGTTTAGGTCGTCCGTATTTTCAATATTATATATGAAAACACAAATTTGTCAGAATTTAATTATTTGGTAATATAATGGAGATGTTCTGAAAATTGACTCAGCGCTATAGCCCTGCACATCAAAATTTATTTTTAATGTGCAAATAACAAGAACAGTCGCTGCCTTAATTAACTGTGCGAAAGAGATGGCGCTGTGGGTTATTATACGCTTGTCGTACTTCTGGATAGAACTGCTGCTTCTCGCAGTTTAGTGTGGCTAATCTGATCGTACGGTGCAGATTAGTCAACTTAATAGTCAGATAAAATCGGCCTAATTATTTTAGGAATGTATATATATAATATTGTTTCAAAGATTTCACTTGTATAGTTTATATGTTGAACATACATGTTTTCTGCTAGTTCCGGAATGAGTAGTGTGACGACAAATGTTACAATTAAGCAAACTATTTTATTCATTTACCAATATTTGTATGCAATTTTAGTCGATACACCTATTTGTGAGTAGGTTATTTTGGAGATCATGTACAATTAGCTATGTGACAACCATAACTAAGCATTTCATTGAAACATCTACTTTGTTTGTCAACAATTGTGGCACGTAATGTGTATTAGAGGCCAGTCTGAATTTTTCCGTGCATTTTAAAAATTCGGATTGATTGGTCGAAATGAACTGTATTCAAAAGTAATGTTGGCTCTAGTGACGTTGTTGTTTTTGTGATTAATACTTATTTGCCTCTATGAGTACATGAAGCTACCTTCTACGATTCATTAGCTAAACAGACTGTACACATGTTTCTATACTTTTTTTTTATGAATTTTTATTTCACCGAAATATCTACATATTTGTTCAATTTGTTGATTCAACGTTTGAAATGTTTCTTTTTTTATGTTATTCAGGAATTATACTAAATGTTTAGCTGTATGTATATGCTTGCCATTTTTGTGGCTGTGTGTGTATATGAATTAAAGTGTATACTTATTCATGCCGTGTCTTAACATGTATTGTGGGCCGTTGGGTTACTCTCTCTCCAGTTAGAGTGTTTAATTTTGTACAGACCGTGCGTGGTGTGCTCCATTTTTATATGAGCATAACGATTTTTTGGTGGTAACATAAATAAATATATCACATGGGCTATTGTAAGTAGATTACGTCATATAATAGTATATAATAAAACTAGGTGTATATAATGCAATAAATCGCATGTGATTTGTAGTTTAATATAAGTTATTTAGATTTCTCTGAATTCGTCTATCTAATCCCATACATATGTATTAACTACAGTCGTCATCATTTTCACAATTAGTTTTATAGATTTATTGATTAAAATAATTCAATTTTTGTAAATTTCGAAAATAAAGTTAATGTACGTTAGCACGAACATATCGTTTTACATAATATAGGTGCAGGCTACAGATATATACGTAAGGCTATTAAAAGATAGGTATGTAAACAATTAATATATATTAATGAAATAGAGTGAGATCGGTGTCAATTATTACGATTCAAGGGAATGTTTGATAAATATATTACAAATCAATAAAATCGTTTTTTGTGGTGACATCAGTTTCTGAATGATTGTTGTGTTCTAACGCTGTTTTTAAATATTATACTCATAAAGAATATACATTATATTCAAAATCACCTCGGGTTTGGAGTGACTTTGATTGGACGAAAAAGTATCTTATGTTTATAATGGAACATAAAGCCCCTAATTAGGCATAGTTTAATCATATAAAATACTTTATGTATAATTTGAAAAAAATATTTTTGAAAGTCACCGCAGTTTATGGTAGTTTCATTTGGAAAATGGAGATAATTTTTCGAGTAAGTACCTCATGAGCCACAGCTTTAGGATCTTGAAAACAAATACCTTTGAGGAACTTCTTGACTTTGAGTAAATTAAAAAAATCACAAGATCCAGGTCTGGTCTGTAATAACAGACGACCTGTCATCAATTAAGCGCTATTAATAGTATAATATGTTGCCATGAAGCCAGAACATAATATAGTCTCCTTTGGATTTTCAAATAGGCTCCCTTTTTTCTATATTATATTTTCATTCGTTTGTTAACTTGAGCAGTATATTATTTTCATTAACACAATGAATATACACATATTCTATACCCATATTTTACGTAAACTGAAAGATAAACGAATGTACAGTACTGTAATTATAATAAGAAATGTGTTTTAATTATGAGGATCATTTTTTAAATATATATTTACTAATTAGATCAATATATTTTGACTTACAATGTACAAAAAAGTGCATAAATATATATTTTTTTCGAAAATATTATATCAAACTTTCATTTAAGAAAGTGTAGTTATAAAGTTTCAATATTTTACAGTTATTGGCTTCCATTGTGAATAAAATACAAAAGTAATTATGATAGGCCTATTAGTTATATCGTCTAATTAAAAATCGTTTCTTGTATGTCAAATTTGAAGGACTGGCTATAGGTAGTATACAATATATGTAGACGGACTCTTGCACTGTATTAATTTTATTTTCAATATTTCGCTATATTGGATTAATTTCTTTAATATATTATTATAATAAATATTAAATATAAATAAGAAGTGGAAAAAATTATAAATAAAAAGCAAATGTCTCGGTAAAAATACATTATAACTTAAGTTAATAGACACAATACGCATTCATAAAACCTGATGGCTGAATTATAGAAGGAGGATTTTTAGCATAACTTTTTGAGAAGGTCCTTGACAGAGATCCAAGAGCGCTTGACATCTAAAATGCAATAACATAAAATGTTATGGTTTTTAACCACTCACACTGAATTGTTACCAGCATACGAATCACAAAATATGTATCTATTTATTTCTTTCTTTTGATTTCTAAATTTTACAAAATGGAATTGAAGTTCCTTTAATAATATTGTTTTTGATATTTTGAAAATACCACCAAAAATTCCGTTTGTAGTTTTAAGTATTTTTAAAATTACTACTCGCTACATATTAGTAGTAGCTTAAATTAACTATATTATTAAAAATAATTCGCGATAATAAAATAAATTATAAATCCATTGCAAGCATTTAGCTGGGCATTATAGATCATTACATTCTTTGACATCACGCTAATTGGAGTATCAAACTTGAATCTTATTCATGAACACACTTTTTTAACATTATAGTAAGTGAATGTTTACCTACATTAACAGATATTGTAGTCATGTATGTCTAGTCTTTAATATATAAATAAATTTGTACAAAAAGGCGCCATACTTTTGCATCAATCTGTATTATAATCTCAAATTATAAAAAGTAATTTCACATTGTTAATTCAGATAATATTATATATTTGACTGCAGTGATTTTGTTATAATTTTGCAAAAGTTAATTAAAAGATAATTTTGAATACATGTAAATAATGAAATAACCATGTAAAACATGTTCTAGAAATACCTTGGGAAGCACAGAAGGAACACATTTGGTTGATTTCATAAATAGTTACTGAACACTATCTATATTAAAGGCATGTTAGTTCGGAACGTCTGGAACAATTTTCGATAAGTTCCAAAAATAGGGAATTACATGTAAGAATACTATTCATTGCTAAACAAATTTCCTGAAAGGTATATAACAATGTAACGCGATAAAATCTTTGAGGGGCCATAGCTTGCTCACACAACAGCCTATTTAACATTAACTGCATATTGGGATATCACTAAATAGGCATAACATATAGACTGAAGAACAGTGTTCTCTGGGTAATCGGAACACAAATCAATTCTCCATTTTTTGGCCTATTTTGGTCTAATCGGAACATGATCGGCTTAATGAAAATTGTGACGAGAATTAGAAATAAACGGTTTCTATATCTACAATATTTTTCATCTACTAATCGAAATATTAAATAACCCTATATGCATAATTTCCAATGATTAACCATTAGCATATCTATATAATATCTATAATGTATGTTTTAATTAAGTATACAATTATACAATACATTGTTTATACATTTCATAAATGGACTGTATAGATTGCAAAAGTAAACAAAGGAATCAATTTTAAAATAATTAATTTTAATTTGTTAACCTACATAAATCGAGTTTCAATTCCTCATGCCTAAACTAAAAACGAATATAATTACATTTAAAAAAAGGGTTAGCGCGATAGAACATAGCCGTGCGTTGGACACGCGATTGGACATAGCTGTTGGACATAGCTGTTGGACACGCGATTGGACATAGCTGTTGGACATAGGCTAGCTGTTGGACACGAGATTGGACATAGCTGTTGGACACGCGATTGAACATAGCTGTTGGACCCGCGATTGGACATAGTCGTTAATAAAAACAAAATATGGTACATTATATGTATTATTACATCTTAAAGCCCCAAAAGTTTTTTTTTCTAATTATCAATGATTTTTATTGTGAAGTCTGACATTTATTAAGCGTATTTAAAAATATATAAATATACAAATAATTTGAATATATTACATTATTCGAATTTTCAGATATTTTGTTGTGTTTCAAATAAAATATATCGAAATATTGTTACAAAAATAACTAATTTAAAAATAAAATAAAAAATTGTAACAAATTGAATTGCGTTTATACTCTTTGAATACATGTAGGAGTCGATGATATTTGGAAAGTTCCAACAAAGTATATTATAAACCTCCAATAAAAATATTTTATTAACATTAATTATTAATGATATGGTAAAAATAAACTTTCCTCGCAATGAAAATACTAGTTGTAGGTAAACATGGCCACTGGGAATTGTTATAGACACCATCTCTAGTCTGAACTTTGATAATGTTGGCTTGTTGCGTCCCAAACATCCCCAAAAGTTCAGGCAAAGACCATCGTGTCGCGGAGTGTTACGATTGAAGGTCAAAAGCGATATCTTGTAGAAGAGGTTTTTTTATATCTACATAACGCGGTGGATGAGCTGTAACCTTCCCAAGCCAAAAACTTGGGATGTTATGTCTTATATACAATGATATTTATTCAAATATAATATTTTTTATAATACATAAATATATATATATATAAATATATACGTAACACTGTAAGCGGCTAACTGGAAAGAAGACTTCCATAACTCAAAAAAACATAATGTCGGCATAATTTCCCATTTTAATGTCAGACATCGTCATTGTATGTTTTCCTTGTTAAATAATATTTATTGGGTTTCTTCCTATTCTTGGTAATAGATATCAGGGTTACAAACTCTCACGCATTGAGCGTGAGTCTCACGCATTTATAACCGCTCTCACGCTTAACTACTTTAATCTCACGCATACATGGTGCATGATCTAAAAAAAATTTAATCATATTTATATGATTTTCGAGTTTGAAGAGCTAGCTGTAAACAAAACATTATTTGTGCTATGC
>JAUZND010038391.1:6005-21523 GCA_034780555.1 Coelogynopora nodosa
TTTATCACATTATTTATCACATTATTTATCACATTATTTATCACATTATTTATCACATTATTTATCACATTATTTATTACATTATTTATCACATTATTTATAACATTATTTATCACATTATGTATCACAATATTTATCACATTATTTATCACATTATTTATCACATTATTTATCACATTATTTATCACATTATGTATCACAATATTTATCACATTATTTATCACATTAATTATTACATTATATATAACATTATTTATCACATTAATTATTACATTATATATAACATTATTTATCACATTAATTATTACAATATTTATCACAATTTTTATCACAAAATTTCCTCTCGACAACAGTATGCTCAGATACTCACAATATACTCAGTGCAAAATTTAATTTAAAGCACAAGTATTAGAACGCTTGCTCAAGCACCAGTATTATGACGATTGCTCATGGCCATGATAATTAATTCCATTTGCCATAAAATGTTTTAATTAAAATTTTTGAAATTTAATTAATAAGCCTGAATTGTTGATGTTGTTGCTGGTTTACCTCTTGTTTCCTACCGGCTTTGTTCTGTTATTGACGATTTATTATTGTTAGTTGGATGGCACATCAAATTATCGCCTAGATTTCTATGCCGGAGTATGAAAACTTTGGGTAACTATGGTGCTGCTCTGCTCTGTAATCTATAATGCGAAGAATTGTCTGTATATTATGATGCCTTTAATTTATCCCATTTAGCTTTTCTCACGCTTATTGTTTGTGGCGCATATAATTATGAAAGCGTGAGATGTAAGACAGACACAATGTGTGTTACTTTAGCGACCGCTAGCAATTTCTATAACACAGCAGTGGCAGGCACGAATCACAATATGCTGTTTCATAAAAAAGATTGAGCACTAAAAGGCTTAAGTTGGATTATTGGCCGTATGCCTAGTGCATTCTGAGGGAGAGTGGTACTCCGTCGGTTCCCTAGACCTTTACAGTCACAGTACTTAAACCAGAGATTTTTGTGGTCTGATTTCTGTTACATCATACAGCATAAGACAGATTAGACGCTGGGATGGACAACGTTAACCCTGACATGTCGATTGAAAATGACGGGACTGTGTTGCAGAACATTGAGGACACCGACGAGGATGCAGGACCTCCAGATGTAGGTCTGCCTAACCTGGAGGATGTCATCCCAGAGTACATGCATATCGGAAGTGCTAAAGGTGACTGACCTATTTCATATTCACATACGTATGTGTAATGCGTATATGTTTAATAAATACTTTTTTTAATGTTTATAATGATAACATGTAGTTTCTTAGGTCAGTGTTTTATAAAATTCGTGTCAACATCAGCCGGATTAATCTCTCTTTGATCTGTTTTATTGCATTACGGAGAAATTAATTCAATGTTTAATGGCATCAATAATTTAAGAAGTCACTTTCTTTAACCAACTAACAATTTTAGGCGAACTAATTAAACACATTTAAATTATAAATCATATTACGACTCATGGATTTTGAGGGCTGAAACCTTTAAATTGTATGCGTGTGTGGGTGAAATGCTAGGACAAAATATTGATATATTGATACGGCCATCTTATCATTACAATTTTTTGGAGTTATTCAATGCAATAATATATAAATTTATTAATTCATGCTAAGCTTACTTATATTTGCGGGCATAAAATTACTTTTTAACATTTGACGATTTACCAATTTTTTACTAAACCATGCATGCATCTGTTAATATATACTCATAAATATTTAGATGTAACTTTAGATACAATATAGGCCTATACAGCATACATTATCCGAAAGGAACAAGTATTCCCTAAATAATAAATTAGTTAACTATAAGAATATTATGTTATTCAATTTTCTGATGAAAAATGTATAAAACAAACACATGCAAATGATTAGCCGAAACTTTTAATTATTTTTATTTTGAAGAATGTTTGCGTTATAAGTTTTACATAATTGTTATCTGATATCTTATCCTGTCAACTGTCTTTCCAAATACTGCGTGTAATTGAAATTATGAAAATTGGTTGTTAAATTTGTTTTAGAATAGTTGGAATAGCAGTTTGACTTGTAGGAATATTATATATAGTAGTTGGAATGGTATAAATAGCAGTTCGAATAGTTGGAATAGTATAAAAAGTAGTTGGAATAGTTAGAACAATAGTTAGAATAGTATAAATAGAAGTTGGAATAGTATAAATAGAAGTTGGAATAGTATAAATAGAAGTTGGAATAGTATAAATAGAAGTTGGAATAGTATAAACAGCAGTTGGAATAGTATAAATAGAAGTTGGAATAGTATAAACAGCAGTTGGAATAGTATAAATAGAAGTTGGAATAGTTGGAATAACAGTTTCAATATTTAGAATAGTTAAAGTATATATTATTTGGAATAGACAATTAGAATTGAAGGAATATTTTTCATGGCAGTTGGAATAGTTGGAATAGTTGAAAACTAGATGGAATTACATACAATAATAAGTACTATATCAAATTGTTCGAAAGGCATTTGGTTCAGTTGAATAGAATTTGGTAAAATAATATGAATCGTTTATACAGTTTTTATACAGTTATACAATTTTTTGATTGTTGGTTTTTCAATCGTCTGGTTATGAAGTATTATTATACAGTAGATTACTATTATTTAATGAATATTATCGATTATGTAATCGAAACTGAAGCATCGCCGATATTGTTAAAATATTAGTCAATGCATTGGCTTCGGATCAGCTTTGGATTTTCAGCGAGTCAGAGGAAAATATCGATTCGATCGTGTGCATAGGCAGACTGTGCGGGGTCGATTGTATCCAGTCCGCATTTCTTTTCTTGGAAAATAAATCTTTTTATACATTTCAGTATATATTTATAACTATATAACCAATGCTATTATATTATTTGGTAACGCCTTTCTATGTAGATGGATGGAAAATATAGAATAATGAAAAAGTACGCCTTGTGATAAAAAAATTGTCTCGTAATTTGCTCTAGTGTTTTATTGAATAGTTATAAATTTTATCAATTAAAAAAAAGCATATACTAATACCAATGCAATATGTAGCTAGATTTAAGAAGAAACGTATAGTATTTATGGAATATCCATTTTAAATATAAACTGTGTTCCAATATTTAAGCAAATTAAGCATGTTTATTGAGCACAACTAAAACTGCATTTGTACTCTTTTACACGCTATTCTTCTCTTTACACGCTTTTCTTCTCTTCACACGCTATTCTTCTCTTCACACGCTATTCTTCTCTTTACACGCTTTTCTTCTTTTTACACGCTATTCTTCTCCTCTGTACGCTATTCTTCTCTTTACACGCTTTTCTTCTCTTTTCACGCTTTTCTTCTCCTCTGTACGCTATTCTTCTCTTTACACGCTATTCTTCTCTTTACACTCTATTCTTCTCTTGACGCGCTATTCTTCTCTTTACACGCTATTCTTCTCTTTACACGCTATTCTTCTCTATACACGCTATTCTTCTCTTTACACGCTATTCTTCTCTTTACACGCTATTCTTCTCTTTACACGCTATTCTTCTCTTTACACGCTATTCTTCTCTTGACGCGCTATTCTTCTCTTTACACGCTATTCTTCTCTTTTGTAGGCTATTCTTCTCTTCACACGCTATTCTTCTCTTTACACGCTATTCTTCTCTTTACACGCTATTCTTCTCTTTGCACGCTATTCTTCTCTTTACACGCTATTCTTCTCTTTACACGCTATTCTTCTCTTCACACACTATTCTTCTCCTTTGCACGCTTTTCTTCTCCTTTGCACGCTTTTCTTCTCCCTTGCACGCTATTCTTCTCTTTTGTAGGCTATTCTTCTCTTTACACGCTATTCTTCTCTTCACACGCTTTTCTTCTCTTTACACGCTATTCTTCTTTTTCAAAACAATTCCACCGTAGAGAGTCTTTTCGTAGTTTTTATAAGTCTACTATTAAAACGTTCTCACTAATATTGAAATAATTTTGTAAAACACTTGTACATGTATATTTATTTTTTAATTCGCGTTCTTTAATTATTTTTAATCAGAATAAATATATTAGAAACTGTTGATTCAAATATAATATTATTCACAATTAAATATTTAAATTAAACAATAACCAACCTATTAGTACATCTTATAATAATCTGATTCTAACTAGTATATACCGTTCCTTTTTCATTTAGAGCCAACTACAATGCCACCCCCCACCAGTAGTCACGGAAACTCTCTAAATAAGGGAATTAAACAATTTATGAGGTAATATAATTTATAGTAATTATTCCTTTGTATATAATTCTCTTATATTTTCATTGTCAATAAACATATGCATTGTTTAAAATAGATTAGATTTGCGTCATTAATAATGTCTTATATACATTTTATTATTTGAACCTATATATATATATATCTCAGATTGGCAAGGCAAAAGGTGAGCCATAAACATGAGCAATATGAATATAGACATACCTGCAATTTGATCTTTTGCCGCATAATTCGCAGCAAACAATTATGTCTTTGATACCAACGAGTGAAACAATTTAACTTATTTACCATCAGCGGCGCGTATCTGGAGGGGAATTGTTTTACGTACAATTTAACTAAAGTAATATTAATTCATGTAATATTACATTGGTCTGTCATAAATTTGGCTTTGATAGCAACATCGCTATGGGCAACAATAGGGTTATGCCATTCCTGGAGCTAATTACTGGAGCCACCCCAGCCCCAAGCGTTACACTATTGTTATGCACACTGCTTGCGTATATAGATACATTATTTAATACTATTATATAACATATATATATATATATGATTTAAATAATTTAATTAAACTATTTGTAAAAAATTAACATACAGGTTTGCACAATATAACGCGGGGTCTATTTTTAAAGACACGAAATTGATAAAAAATATTATTATCGTGTATCTGGGGTTAATAGACTGGAGTTATGTCGCTAGCTTGGATATCGACTTGTCAACATTCTTGGTAACAAATGAACAACAAGTAACATGTTACCCTTAGCTTACAAAAGTATTAGCACGATTAAAAAGTTATGATTAAAAAAATATATGTATTGTTCTACATGATATTTATAAAAATCCATTAAGACAAAAATTATTTTATAAGTGACATTCTGGGCAGTTTCTTAAGCGTAAATACATTTTTAATCAGGTTATAAAATACTATTATTCATACGTGTATATTTCTAAATAATATAATAAATAAAATCTAATAAATAAAACATTCAAATTAAATGGTAAATAAAAACTGTATTTACATTAAAATTATATTAATATAATTGCTTTAAATATAATAGAATCGTAATAAAACATCTAAACTTTGGGCACCATAAATCATTATTATTAAATTATCTAATTGAAATAGTTGATATAATTGTGATAGAACAAACTAGAAAGTGTTGTGCTATTGTTACCGAAAATCTTTAGTGAATTTTTTGTAGGCCTATAATATTATGAAATAAAGATAAAAATAGATAACATATTTTCTTTATGCCTACCTACTCAAAAAACCTGATTTCAGAATTAAAGATTTAACGGAAAAAGAGGTCCGCGATTTGCTCTTTGAATATGGCGAGGATCTGTGTTGCTCGGGTAACAGCGCTGCCAAATCCATCGACATCACTCATATCGAACGGTCAATGGCGTGGCACGTGAGAATACGTTGACGGTTTTATTTGTATTGGTAAAATGATGGTGGGCCAATTTGATCACCTCTCCACCTCTGGTCAACGCAAATAGACTGCCTAAATAGTAGGCCCTACAGTACTGCTATCCTGTTTAGGACCTATAACGTAGGGCCTGATATATATTTTGTACAGGATGTTATCTCAATATAACAGGAAATTAAAAATATATAAATTTTAAAGAAAAATTGTACAAACAACTTCTTACATCAACTTTTTATTTATACGTTTATTAATCCTATACATGGTAAACTATTTTATAACCCAAGTGTGGGACTCTATTACATAAAAATATGTTTTGCAGTTTTAATTTATTGGTACTAATCCTCTAGAAAGAAGCTTATAATTATTGAGATGCATGTTATATATATTATTGTGAGAATTATCAAAACTGATAAATTCGTTTACAATCAGATCAACAGATCATTATTTTAAATTAAAAACAGATTTCAAAGATAATAGTGTCTATTCTAAAGATAAGCAAAGACAAACAGGACTTGTAGCAAGAAAAAGCAGAAGGAATGTGACATTTCATTAAAAAATAGTTCTTAATTTTTTAACAATAATATAATATTAATTTATTAAGAATGGCACATAGATGTACAGATCTGGAATAAATGCATGGAAAAGTTTTAACTTTAAGATACACTTTAAGATATATACGATAAGGTGGAATAGGGGCATATTTTGCAAATAACAGCTAAAGGAGAAACTTGAATTTGAATAAATTCAAAGTCCGTAACTATTTCATAATCAGTAAATTGCAGCTGATGGTCCCAAAATCCACACCATTGCTTTTTATTATACATTTCACTTGTAACATGTGTTCACATTTTCATGATCCGGCCTGTCCTCAATTATTCTACTGCTTTTTGTATTTGGTACACTGTCTTTTAAATACACAGGTTTAGCTTTAGCCATCTTATGATTTGATGATAACAAATTCCTTTGTTTGACCTTTTAAGAAATTATACAATAGTACTTAATTTAGTTTTTTCTTTAAATATCTTGATATTATTATAAACATTCGTTACATATTTGGTTCTTCGTTAATTTCATTTTTTGGGTAATTACTATTGAGGAATGGAATGAGTAAATATCTATAAAAATAAAGAGGTTACGTCACAATAGTTAGAAATTTGTATTTAAACGAGAAAGATGTAAGTAATAGGTTCAATATATATGTTCAATAGGAGGAAAATATTTGAAGATGACATTTCACTTTAATTTTAGCACATGCAATAATATATGGTGTATTTTTTACTATTTTTAGGAGAATATGGTACATTTATAATTTTATTAGATTTTCAATGTTGTTGCGAACCTTACAAATATTTCTTTATATAAGTTTAAGTAAGCTGTATTGGACATTAGTTTTGTAAACCTATTACAGTCATTCCCTCCTAATATATTTGGAATGTAAATATAATTTAAAGATAACAACAAACTATTTCTCAATTTTTTTAGAATAATATCGTGTTCAACTTTTTTTAAATAATATAAATATCACCATGAAGCAATTTTAAAAAGCAAATACAAAATGCAAATAAAAGCTGACTTCGGACGCTTTTAAAAAAAAATTCTGATGACAAATAATTATATATTCGAATTTAGGTATTTAAACTAATTCAACGAGAAGAATATGTTGATACAACAATTATATAAATATTACTAGAGGTGTTTCTGCAGCTGGTGCTCAACTACATCGTAGTTGCTTTTATTTGAAACTTATGCGCAAAAACTAACTAAATGTTAAAAAAAATTAATTAATAAATGACAGCATATTTATTATTATCTGCAGGAATTTAACGATATATGAAATAGTGATCACGTAAATGTCGTTTTAGGCATATTACATGTCAATGTGTTGATCATAAATTGTACGCAATTAAGTGTTTATACAGAATGTCTCCCCATATCCTTCCGTGTTTATAGTTGACACTGACGAGCTTCCACGAGTCTCGATCAATCTGCTGGATATATGAACCTTACACAAATCAAGAAATTGATAGCTACACCAAGGAATCTATCCAAACTCCCTGGGCGGTTATAATACAACCAAATGGCCTCTTTACTAGCCACGAGAAGCGAATTAAAATGCCACATACTTCTGTTATAAAGGTGATTTCTTAATTTTATTAAGTAATAAAATTAAACTTAGGAATATTAAAATAAGATGCTTATTCCTAAACTAATTGTCTTTGTTAAATAAGGCCATATTTTTTATTTATTCAATGTTCTAGACTGAAGTTAATCACGAGATATAAAATCAATAAAATTGTGATCAATAATATAGTGATCAATAAAATAGTGATAATTAATATAGTGATAACACTGGTTATATTTTTAAAATATCAAAGAAAAATTGCAAAGAAAATGTTTTCGATCCAAAAATAGAAAAGCATACAATTAATACCGTATTTTTACACGCAATGAATAATGTGAATAAAAGTGGAATAGATATAGTTCAGCAAAAAGTTATATAAAATCGCGTATGTTACAAAACGTTAAAATGCTGTAAAATGGGATGACACACGACGCTCAGTGAAGACCGCAACATTTACTCTTCGCTACTGGTTAAACTTGATTTCGGCTTTCTGAAGAGCAGCATATTATTATTTGGAGACTTTAAGGAACTGAGATAGTGCTGCCAACCCGTGGACATCTGAATGCCCAAACTGCGCCACTCGATTTCAGAGAGCAAGCGACCCCCGGCGGCCAAACTTGTGTCATTATGGCCAGATTTATTGGAGCAGTTGGACCGACTCGGCTTGTCAGTAGGTAGGGAGAGAAATAACGCCTCTTCCAGGGGCAGATCTAGATATACGTGGCGGTAGACGAAGTCATCTGTTGAGTAAATCTGGAGATAGGAGTTGGATAATTTGTTTAGTTATTGTATAGTTAACAATTAAAGCTATAACTTAGATAAAATTTATAATATTAACCAAAAATTATATTAAATAAACAAGGCTATAGTCCGCTAACCAATGTTATATTGATACGCTAAAATACGATAATTACAAAAAGAAATATATGTGCTGCATAGTGTGATCCTATATTCAATATCCATCACAAACCTCCCACCTACAAATAACTGGATCCATCACAAACCTCCTACCTAAAATAACGAAACATGGTTCCTGAAAATGGTAGTGAAACTCAAGTCTACTATCTTTCTAATATCAATTAGTATAATAGAGTTCCATCATTCAACCAACTTTAGTAAAGTTCATAAATTAACTGCATGATGATCAACTTATAATATAATATAATAAAAATACAAAAAACAACTCCCTGTAATATCACAAGAACAAGCATAAATGTGTATTAAATCAGCATAGATAAGCCTATTAACAATGGACGTTTCTTTAATAATAATTTTAAAAAATCAAAAAAATCTAAGCTTAAAATCATTTAGAAATCACTTATTCACGGATATATATATAAATATTTTTAAAGTCAATGTTATTATTATTATTTTATTATATTGTTTAACACGATATGATGTAATTATGTAAATTTATCTGTTTAATATTGTATTTTGGCTGTGAACACCAGATAAAAATATAATATACATTACAAGATACAAATAATGTGTTAACCTGATTGTTTTAAAAAAGACCAAACAAAGTAGAATATGAATTTCAAGTTAAATACTATCATTGAAATAATATTTCACTTTTAAAAAGCATAGCATAATAGTGTGGCTTTGTATAATAAATATTATTTAAAAGTATTGTTACTGAAGATCATTAATATGAATCAGTTATGACATTTAATAAAATCTTATATTTCAATGCATTTTTTGATTTTATAAAAAAATTAAAATAATTTTAAGTAGGCTAAAGAATACCAACAATACAACTTCATTATTATCAAAATCATACTTATATTACTTTAGTCAAAGAACTCCGATGTACCTAAATATTGTACTCTGGTGAAATACTTTTAACGCACTAGTTGAAACGAATATATTATATACTATATAGACACAACACAATAAATTATAAATGAATAATAAATGTGTTCACATAAGTATCTTACGATACCCTATCTCTAAGTAAAAAGACGTTTAATTTAAAATGAACATATACGGAGATTGTAAATACCACGATAAAGTCAATATTAGACAACTGTAAACAAGTTAAAAAATGCAAGTATAACAATTTATAAACACTATAGTAAAACGTGAATACAAAAAATATAAATACAAGCTTTTTTTCCTCTATAATTTGTTGCCTTAAATTTGCAACATAGTTATATATATATATATATATATATATATATAAAATCTATTGTAATAAAATAAAATCTACCTTCGAATACAAAAACTTTATTGGTTTCCACATATTACAAACAAATGTGTTATCTGTTTTCTGAATTAATAAAAGCGCATCAAATTCTTCCTTTGTTAAGGGTTCGATTTGTAACGACTCCATATCTGAAATATTGAAAAATTAAGCATTTAGGCCTATTTCAGCGTTTATTGACATGCATAAAAAATGTAAATATAAATAATTAGATCAGACGTGGTCAAATTGTTTACATAAATTAATTTTTATGTTATTAGCTATACATTTATAAATTATGTAACTCATATCAATAGAGTAAATCAGAAAGAGTGAATGCTTTGTAACATTCAAATATAACAAAACATTTATATACAACTTATTTATATCAATATTATGTAATGATAAAGGCTAATAGAAGTAAAAAGATAATTTTATTACATAATTTAAATAATACTATTGTGCTAATATTATATATAAATAATTTGTTGTCCTTTTTAAATATATAATATTATAAAATACAAAAATTAAAAAAATTAATTGTTTATTAACTAAAAATAATAGTATATTAAACTATATTAAATTTAAAATAATTAAAATAGTGTAGAATAGGTAATATGTATAAATTTGATTAAATTCTGGAAATTTAAAAGATAATTTTTAACAAAAAAGACAAGTTTTTACACAAATAAATAACCATCTATAAGATTTTTACTATTGGTTAAAAAATTATTAACATACATTTATGAAATAAATTAAATATATAGATTATAATTATAAAAAATATATGAATAGCTATATAATAGGTATACCTATTTTAATTTTTAATAAAATTATGCTATATACTAATTTTGTTGTATGCAATTGTGTGTATATAAAAATAGAAATATATATGTATTATGTGTTGACACTATAACTTATATGATATTTTTTATTTTAATAAAATATAAATAATAATATAATTTTATATTCATTATAATATATCATTTCTTTAGTCGATTATTATTTATGTCAACATACAATTACTAAAAACAGCTCATAAGTATATATTTTTAGTAAAAATCAATTTATTTATTTTATTTATAGCAAGGTTTCTCAAGAGTAATGTATCATAGTAAACACACTGACATTATCAATAAAAATCAATTTTAATGTCTCTTTAATATATAAAAAAATATTTAGCCTTGCAGATAAGATAATTATAGCAAAAACAGTTCAAATTGATGACAATCTTCTTAAATACATTTCATGTATCAATGAAAAACTGGTTTCTGAAAACATTAAAAAATACCAACATGAATATTGACAATTTCAGTTAATATTCTATCTGTAAAATCAATAAATCACCTGCTTAAATTGTATTAAGCTATTATGTCAACCAATAATGTCCAGGCAATGCCCCCCATGGCCTTAAATCTGAGCTTTACAGACAAAAATTTCCTTTTATTATTATAATAAACATGGGTATATATACAAAAAGATCAGGATTTTTTACATTATTAATAATACAATTAAGCATATTATAGTATGTACATAGTCATAGATAGCTAAGTAGTAAAAAAGATATGAGTATTGTTTAATCAAAAAAATTGGAACACCATCTAAATTATAAAAAACAGTTTCTGAATATATAATATAATAGTATAACATTTATATAATAATATTATTTTAATAATATATTAATATAATACTTAAATTTTGCATTTCAGGCTTTTTCCTAATTATCAATGTTTAGGAAAAACTCTGAAATGGTGATAACAGATAAAACATCTTCTGGCATAGCATGAATATTTTTTGGCTTAGAATTGATTTTAACTTAAATAAAACATGATTTTGAGTTGAGAACCCATCTCCAACCAACAAATTATTCAAGTCCCCCCACCACCTATATCCTTATTAGAAAATAGTGTCAAATGGTCAATCTGGACACCAAGTATAATTTAGATAAATTAATATATTCAGTAATATATGAAAATAAAAGGTTATATAAATAAATTATATAGATTATTGATAAAAAACATGAATGTCTTTTTAAATTATATAAATTATTGATAAAAAAGACAAATGTCTTTTTAAATTATATTGATTATTATAGATTACATAAAGCACAAAAGATGAATATATAATTAATAATATTATGTAATCTATTACAGTTACTAAGTCTAAATTATATATTCAAATAAATATTCTCAGAAGTCATAAATATTTAATTTATATTTATAAATGTTCAAAATAAACAAATAAATTATTTTTCTACAGTAGGTTATCAGTATTTAATTTATTGTAATAATAATATATCAGAGTTTTTTCTTTTAAAATTGTATCAAACTAAAGTTCATAATCTTATAAACAACTTAAGGTTGATGCTATATACCCAGAATAAAATCTTTTATAAAACCTATAGTATAATAACCATAAATGCTGATTTCACAAAAACCTGATGTATATTCCAAGCCCAGGGATAATGCTAAATTCCTATAGCAACCAATATCAACTGAATACATATTTATTTCATATTATTCTGCTTTATCCAAGATATATGATATTAACATAAGTAATGCCAATGCGTTATTATTCAGATAATAAGCACAAGGATCTTATTAAAATTGAGGACTTAATTGACCTTATTAAGGTTTTGTTTATAACAATTTATCAATTGACAATACAATACAGATTAAATTATCTATGTAATAGGCATAACATAGTAGGCTCTTCAAAGAAAACATAATCAACTAATTTTATTATTCAATTGAAATATATTACAATATCGCAGGATTTAACCTTTTTTTACATGGATTTATGTTATTTAAACAAATAGGACGATAAATTTGATTAAAGAAACACAACTATAGTTCCCTTCGTGGTAGAGATTCATAACTGCGACATAGCATCACTCTGTTTAAAACGCGCGGATTATAAGTTGTTGACACAAAAAGTGGAAAAGAGAAGATAAACACGGGTCACAGCGAGTTAGACACATGGACATATATTATAGTTAAACATAAATATGTTTAGTTGTCAAAATGACTCCATGAAACTAAAAATGATTAATTTATTTTTTCAATAAATTAAAAACAAACAAAAAATCGTTAGTATATGACAATATACTTTCCTTATTTAAAATGTATTCATGTATATGAGTATACGTAAATAAAAATTTAGATAGGCATATGTCTTTATTTCGGAGAAAAATTAATAGCAAAATCTAAGGTAAACAAAATATAAAAGTAATAATAATACACTAAAATATTTACATGACATGATGATACATAAACGTATAAAATAGTTATATTATTAATTACACTTATCTTCAATACGTATCATTTATTTGTCTAAGTAACAATTTTAAATGAATGAGTTACACACATTTTTAAGGACATTAACAAAGTTGTTAGCATCTATGTGATTTTACCTTTACCCTTGTACTCCAGATTTTAAACTTATCCATAAAAACAGAACAACACATAATATATCAATTACTTTTGTTATGCAGAATTTTTCAACGTATAATATACAGTCTTTCTCCGTGTAAAATGCATTGGGAATATTGGTTTATAGACTTCTACATCGCAAAAAGTACAATTAAACAAAAACCTTTTTCAAATTAAATATAATATTTTAAAATTATTTTTGTAGGCAATTAATTTTGTATGACAATATATTTTATTCTATATTTTCTCTTTTCTTCAAAATGAAGTTTATATTTAATTAAATATACACTTTTTTATTAACAATTTTAACAAATCATTTCAGACGTGTCACCATTGTAATGGAACATGTAAAATAACATGCTGGAAATGTAAAGGCAACGGTGCGGTTACCTGCAAGCTATGTTCTGGCTCAGGAAAGAAATCAATTAGTCAAGGTGCAACAATTATGCGCGTCAACTGCAAAAGTTGCGCTGGAGCAAGTCGAAAAATGTATGTTATTGTACATGTCGTTTTACTGCTGATCTTTATTATAACTGTACATATCAGTTTTTATAATGATATAAAGAACATTTTCTAAGCATAAAAATAAGTAATAATCACTATAGCGCGCGTACATGTTTATTCAATATGATTAGTTTTTAACAGATAAAATATAAATGAAATCTAAACTTCCGTTTCTAAACTTTTGTAATTTAATTTACAATTTATTTTTATACAATTGACTTAAACAATGTCTGTCAATATTTCAGTTGTCCTACATGTCAGGGGAACACGGAAGTAACATGCTCAACCTGCAAAGGTTATGAAAAACTGGTATTCACAGTGCAATTGAATGTTACTTGGTGAGTAATTCATAAAAATGTATCACTGTTTATATTCTATATAAGGATAACAATGTCATATTCAGCATGTAGCAAACCGCATCCCACACCATCAAATAATGTCTGACTTTTGAGGCACTTTATAAGTAATTTTGTGTGAACCATATATATCATAGATGAGTGTCTCTGTCACATATTACGAAATGTGAACAAAAACGCAGATCAAATATTGTTCGGCCATTAGTCTTGGTATGCATTGGGCATTCAGGGTTGATGACCTAAAGGATGGCCTGACCACAAGGAAGTCAGACTGGTATTGTACCTTTTTTGAAATCTTACACATTTAGGCAGGATATATATTTGACCTTAGTATAACATTTCATAATATTTTGTAGAACAATTAAAAATTTGTTTCTAAAATAAATATTATTTTACTAAAAGGGACTTACGGACTGCTACTAGTATACTACTGTATTTAGTTTTGCCCATTTCGCTGCACAAATGCCCTGATCAGGACCGTGAATGATCTTGAATTCATTGAAGAGAAGACAGACATGCCCGACGAACTGGTTCGCAATGTTGCCGGAAAGGTGATCTTCAAAGAGGAGGGCGCCGCGGTAAGACAATCCCGAATAGTTCAAATTCAACGAAGGGAGGTTTGAAAATTAAAGATTTGTATATTATATTTCAAACGGATATTCTTTTACATTTTCAAAAGTGTTGTAAAATGACGTAAGTAGTGTCATTGTTCCCGGTGAAATCATAGTTGTATAAATATACATATCGATTTTAAGTATCGTCGACTATAACATTTGTGCTCTTACACAATATATAAAGTATGAAACATTTGCTCTAAGTGTGTCTATGTGTCTATGCTATCCAAATGTTCACGTTAATTTTATTGTTTTACAACTCAGTTCACTCTTTATTTAGTAACAAATCATGTTCGATCAATTTTCAAAAAATAATAATTATAAATAAAAAAAATTTTTTTTCTAAAATTATAATTTGACAAATTATTTGTTGGTTTAAATTTACAAAGTAAATATAATTATATTTATAATGATTAAAATATTATTTGTAATACTGACAACTTTATGACTACTGTATAATGTTTCACAACAAGTTTTTGAAAATGTAAACTGATAAATATTTGATTATTTATATTTATCGAAAGGGCCCCATTATAAATATCGAATGCGACCCAAAATGTCGAATGCGGTATCGAAAGATATCGAATGGGACCCACGAAAAAAGGGGCGC
>JAUZND010038402.1:0-21518 GCA_034780555.1 Coelogynopora nodosa
GGTGCCTTTACTCATGAAAGCCTATCGACGAGAAAGTTGTGAGGGATATTATACGATATATTCGAATAAATTGCTTGTTGGTACAGAAATAATCATATGATATAGGCGAATTTACGATATAGGCGAATCCTACTGTAATATGTTGGCTTCTTATTAAATAAGTTAAACCTGATAAAAATCTCCAATTTCAGTTAATATTCAAGTATGTAGACATTTATTATAAATAATATAAAAACTTACATTTCTCTCATATTTTTCTCAACCTCAGTCAGATTCATCAAAGCATCATCAATTGATTAACCATCGTTCGAATTCTTGAACTTGTTGTGTTCTTTAATTGTCAAGTTATCTACATTACTAACTCGTTTTCGGTTGAATATAATATTATAACATAGCACACATAGAGTTGATAGTTTTTAAAATTTCCTTATCAAGGTAATTGAAGAAAGTAACAAGGTCTCTTGTTAGTGGTAACTGTACAGGTTTTTGATGCTTATTAAGATTGGCCGTTTGAACTGCCTGTCTTAATCAGTTTTGATATATTCAGCGTTAATAATGCCACATAGTTCATTTAAATTGTGACCGTATTTCAATGCTTTCCTTGGCTTCTTCACGGTTCCAAATTCAAAACTGGTTAAACCTCTGACTTGTTCAATAATGTAGTCATAATATTGCGGATGCATAAAACATTCAAGTGTATATTTTTCATATTCAGCTGAAGATCTTAGTTTAATCAATAATTCAGTGATTTGACGCACTCTTTCAGAAATATGAGAAAAATGTTTGGAGCTTAATTTAAGTAAAAAGATTTCTAACCAACAGTCTAATTAATTTGTCCCTTTTAGTGATTAGAATTATGTGATCATCAAGCATTTTATTAAATGCATGCAAGCAAAACAACTATTTATACATTTATAAAAAGTTATTAAATCTTTAAAAATAATACATTTATATGATTTTATTGTAATTATGTATTTATATAGATGATAATATTATGCTATGTAATATAAGTTTTTAATTAATTTTAATTCAAGTATATATTATCACGGGATACAAACATATATACTTATATATACATACATGCAGTATTTACACTTTAATAATCGTCCATGTTTTGTTTCAGTAGAAAAACTGAATGCCATAATTATTTTAAAATGACGTTCGATACTTATTAAAGATAATAACTTGTATTTTCACTCATTACTATTTATTAAGATCATTTAAGACATGTTGTTTCTTTATTTAATTGTAATTAATTATTTATTCAATTAAATCGATTATTGTTGTGGTTAAAATATACATTTTAAGCAATATAAAAAATTCATTACTGTGCACTAATAGTTAATTGTGTTTTAAATGTTATGTCATTTTTTATGTAATTTATTTATTATTAACATTTGAACACTTTGTCTACTATGCATTTCAGGTGATGATAATACTTCGAATCCAGTACCAATGGAATCAAATTATTATGGTGATGAAATTAGCGCGGAAACCGAAAATTTCCACAACTTGATTCGTGAGGTTATCATTGAATTTCTGGTATTTCTTGTACTACTAACTGTGTCTCACCTAATCGTGCGCTACTACCGTGAACGTCCTGAAACAGAGGACTATTCGTGGCTCGACAAAGACGATCGACGGGTATATCAAGTTACACAGGCGATCTGTACAATTTCACTGTCTGTTACCCTAGCTGGAGTGCTTCTTCTACCGTTTTCAATCATCAGTAACGAAGTTCTTCTCGCTTATCCAAAATCGTATTATATTCAATGGCTCAACACTTCACTGGTTCAAGTGCTCTGGAATTCAGTCTCCTTTTGCGCTAATCTTACATTCTTCATTTTAATGCCGTTTGCTTATCTATTTCTTGATGCGCAAGGCTTTGCGGGAACTCGAAATACAATCTGGTCCCGCGTTCTGGAAGCCACCTCCTTCCTGATTTTACTCATGATTGCTATACTGGGCATGATCTGGGTGTTGACATCGCCTTTCCGCGAACAGTCGGGTCTCAGCTTGCTCCATGTGGACACACTAACCGATCTCTGGCGCTTTTATCTCCCGCTGGTTCACTCGGTCGTCTCCTTCACTGGGGTAGTCTATCTCCTTGCTTGCTGGCCCGTAGGCCTGATGGGTTCCATCACTAAACTGGCTGCCGAAGTGTCCCATTGGAAAGCGCTACGCCAGCTCCCGGTCTCCTTCGATGAACAACTGCATGCTGCCCAATTTGAGGAGGAGAGTTTGCAACGCAAAGTGGATGAGGCCAACATTCCGCAGGCCAACGGTTGGCACTTCACCGAGCAGCCAGAGGACTCCTTGCGGAGTCAACTTAACGCAGCCAGTGTTCAGCGCAAGGATCTCGAACACCGACAGAAGTTCTGGTGGGTTCCCGCCCTCTATCTGGCAGCTATCGCCTGTCTCAGTCTACTCACCTGGCTCGTTCTTTGCTATGTCAGTATTAACATTGTTGGGATTGTCATCGGGCTTCGCTCGGTTTCGGCTGCCCCGAGTACTCTCTCACTTGGCCTGCAGTCGATGTCTTTACTCGGTTGGGTTGGCGCCTGCCTGCAGATAATACTTATCATGTTCCTACTGGGAACTAGCCTAGTTGGCGCCTACAACCTGCCACCCTTGCGCTATCTTAACCCACGCCCGGCAGCAACTAGTCTATCCTGCCTGCTTGGATGCTGTACCTGTCTACTCCTTTTCTCTTCAGCTATACCTATTCAGACTCGAATTCTTGGGATTACTAATTTTAACCTCCTTGGCAGTTTCAGTCGATTTGACTGGCTCGGAAATACCGTGCTTGTACTACTCTATAATATTGTGTTCGTCGCTGCCTTTGCTCTCTACGCCACTCGGGGGACGAAACAGTTGACTGCTGAGTTTTGGACAGAAGTGTTCGCGTGGTTTCAAACTGTATATCGGGTTTACAAGTATCGAACCGGTCATCAGAAAAAACCTGACTGATGGCTAGTCCAGCAACAGAGTGGCATTTTTAGAATACTAACTTTTAGTGTATTTGTTCATTATTCAGTATATTGCAGACGCCAGTTATTGTTGAATAACCACTTAACACCCATTCTGCATTGTATTAGAAATATGTAAATCATTAGTATTGCGCACCAGGTAACCAATAAGGTAAGGTAATCCCAGGTGAATCATGTGTAATGCGTAGTTTCCTTCAACCGTTTATACAATATGATTTATAAAAGTCAACAGTAACTATTTTATGATAATATTTTTTTCAAAGATTTTTTACTTATCCTTTTTCCTTTTATTGCTTTCCAATGTAAACACCATTCCCGTGTATATTTTATTTTCCTTCGATTTACTGATTATAACGAACATTACAGGTTTCATAACAATTTTTAATCGAACAATATTAAAGCTCACCAGGTTCTTGATAAACTGTGTACATATGTAACGTAATTATTTATCATGCTTGTCTCACCCGCAATCAAAGTATTCGATTCTACAGTACATAAGAACTGACATATTTGTTTGGCATTGTGAATACCAGTCTGATATTTGAAAGCATTCCATTGTCAATGTTGTTATAATTCACACATCGCTAAATTATCTAATATTTTTCTATTAAAAGATCCCACGTATATTTCAGTGTGCTTCATTTATTGTACCAATTCTATCAAAGTAAGGAAATATTGACTAAATTAATTGTATAGTACTATGTTTTGCATTTGTAAATAGTATGTACTAATTCCGAACATAGACTTTATATACAAATTCTAGCACATATGAATAATTACAAGAGCAATTTTATTAGAAAATATAGATTTGTCCATTTTCTAGCACAGTCGAATGATTACGAATACTGTATATATCTTTAGTTGATTGTAGATCTGTAGATAATATCTTTTGGTTGATTAGGCATCAAATATATTATACTTTTAGAAGCATTTATATGTTTTTAGATTTTACTGTTTACTGTGTATAATGTATATATTACGTAAAAATTGAATATTTTCTAGTTGTTTTCGCCAACCAGATTGTATTATTGCATGAGATTATACTTGCATTACATTTTAACAACAGCTGTGATAAGGGTTCTCTCTCAGTACTGGAATTCCAGTCATCCATTGAACATTAATAGCTGAGCATATTACAATGACCTGTTAAAAATGATATATTGTCAATTCAATTTTAAGATATTTATTATTAATATGTAAATTAAGTCCGTTTTTACAATAATTTCGCAAGTTAACTATTAACCTTTCGTTACGTAAATTATAGAAATTAACCTTGTTATTTCCTTATTGTGATGTTTTTCATATTTATCCTTGGAAAGGTTGTTTACATATGTAGAAACCCTATGTAACAATATATTGTATGATGTTCATCTAAGGTTATGTATGTTTTGGCATATATATAGATCGTATGTTGAAAATATTTGTCTTTGCTTGATTTGTACATAACATATTAGCCTGTAACATTGACCAATGCAATGTATGCAAACTAAAAAACCCATTTATAATTTAATAGCATTTTCTTAAAATTCTTATAGATTAGATGTGAGATTGTAGAAAAGTTCATTATTTTTACGAAATGTTTTACTTCAAATTATTTCTTTTGTATGAAGAGACGGTATTATAAAACCTTTTTCCTTATGGAGGTTGTGAATTTCAATTTATTGCTTTGGTAAATGTTGCAACAAAGTTTTTAATATATTTGTACAAATAAACATCTGTTTCTTATTATATATTAAATGTTGTTATTGATTTTGTTTTCAATAATTAAATATTGATTAACTATGACGTGAATCAACTGATTCTTGATAATCTAGTTTCAATTACAAGAAATACCATTATTTGTTATTGTCAGCATTCTTTGCACTACTTGTTGTTTAATCTACAAAATAATATTATTGCACCAGATCTATAAAATCTATTAGTTCACACATATTCAGCTAGATAGATTCTGTATTGTTTGAAGACAACCAACTAAAGACGAATCATATAGTTCTATTATTATATGCACGATACTTAGATGAGGCTCTTTGGGCGTTTCCAACGTATTTTTAATTAAAAAGTTATTTAATATTCAGTAAAAACATCCGGATTCGACATACGTGGATTTGACTGTTAGTATCACTAATTTTTAAGATTCCTACCTACAAGTCGAAATGGTATTTTTGGTATAGTTTGTCTTATACTTTTATCTCATTTTATAATCTTATGTAAATTATTATATTGTACTGTATCTTATTTAACGCTCTTTATTGTGGACATATAATATAGGTGTCCCACATCTCCCGTATGAAGCAAATTTTTACCTATCTCATAGGTTGTTCTATGTATATAAAAGCACCTGGTTGTGTTGAGTTAATATGTATCAAATAAAATATGTTATGAATGTTAATATTTTGTAGACATTTAAATAATAAGTGGATAAAAGTTTCACTACTGACATATTATAAAGTAGTACTACATTATATCACACATCTTTGTGACCGTTAAATTACTACGGAGAGCTGGCAAGGACAGTATAACGTACAGACAACAATCTTCTTTCGAAAACATTGGCGATCCCACACCTGACCTACTCCAAATCGTTGCAATGCGTCTAAAGAAGGAAAAGAGTGGCCGCATGTAAATCGCATAGCTTACTCAAAGGTACTCAAATGGCCAACACCGGATGGAAGGAAAAAAAATACATTCCAAATAAAACTGGTTACACAAATTTGGTCAACCGGCTACATAACTCCACGCTTTCCTCATTACGCTTGCCGCAGTTGACGAGAGCTGAGGAGAGGTCAGACAGAATACAAACGAGAAGCAAACGAGTTTGTCAAACAAGCGATATCAACCAAGACAAAAATCACGGAACATGCGTTCCAATTCTGAATTGTTTTTACAAAAATGCACCTACGGATTCACCTATAACTTGACGGGAGTGATTTTGACCATACATAAATATTTTTAGGGGCATTTTATCAAAATATACAAGGAAAACAAATTATATTTATACGAATAAATGTAGTTCAAAAATGGAAAATAGTTCGGTTGAAATCCTACTGATTATTATTATAATCACCATATAATAATATGATGATGATATAATCTAACGTGTAAGATTGTACAGACAGTCGATAAATCACAAATGTAATCACCATAAAAATAGATTATATTATTCGATTATACTTTCAAAAACGAAGTAGACAACATCATATTAAGCTTTATCGAATTAAGTAAACTCTTCATTTAGAGATCCTTTATAGTGTCAAAAATCATTGAATATAAATTTATGTATTTGGCGGAATTAGGATTCAGTTACAGAAATGTCTAGCTGTTACATATAAATAACTACTAACGTGATTTATTTCCTTAAAATGAGAAATTACTGTTTAAGTATAGTATGTGAACCTATTGGTCAACGAGGTGGACTATAAAGTGGTATAAAACTAGCCGGTACGAGATTATAAAACGAGAATTAAACGAGATACATCTTAAAAAAATAAAAAAACATACGACCAGGTTGTTTCTCCATAGAATTTACCCAGTAAATTTATACATGGATTACTTACTTAAATCATATTAAGATTTTCCCAATCTTGCCAAGTGTTGTATTTCTCATTGTGCAATATATTGGTAAGACATGTTTTTGAGTTTCAATTCATTGAATGACCGCGTACCACCTAGTAGAATTATTTCAAAGCAAAGGTCAATATAGAAATAAAGAAAAGCAAATTAATCTTGACAGAAATCAAAACACGAAAAATATTTGGAATAAATTAAATAACTCAAAGGTCAAAACTCATCTAACTCAATTATTTGTTCGTATCGTAATTTAGACGCTATACTTCTAATGTACAATTTACTGTATAATGTACAGTTTAATGTACTGTATAATATGTTCATCAATTAGGTACTATCCAAAAATAATCCTAAAAAGCCGTCAGTTACGATCATGAGTTCCACCTATTCTGTATAAAAAAGAGATGGTCATCTCGCCGATTCTTTTACTCATCTGTTACTGTACAGAATTCCATCCCAGTTTCAATTCATATAAATTTAGTCCAATTTCTTTACTGACAACTCCTTTTCTTATTGGAAAGGTAATTCTGCATTACATTATGGAATATCTCCCCAAGGAAGTATGTTCTAGATCGTTAGAAACATGTGCATCAATTGTTTAATGATTGAATAACCAAATATGTAGAAAAACTAAACATCGCAGCTATTGAAATAATCTTCCATGATTTTTCAAGAGACTTTCATAAAATAAATCAGGATTGCCTCTTAAATCAACTTGTCGATATGCTTTTCCAATCGATCTTCTACAATGGTTGCAAAACTATTTATAGAACCGCTATCAAAGAGTACCCATCGGCAACACTTTAGTAATCTATTTCCAGTAACTTCAGGAATACCCCATAGGAGCCTACCGGGACCTAACCTCTTATGTTTCTTCGTTCAAATGGATTTATGAAAGCAATTTAATAGTAACATAGACCGATGACACTGCTTTGTTAGTGCTACCTGCTTTTTCTGATAATAAAAGACCAAAAATCACTTCATAACATAACAATATTTTAAACTGGTATTTAGTGAAAAAAGTATGATTATGAACATCAAAAAATGTACTTCTATATATATATATAAGATTGTTCGTTGAAAACTTACATTTTAAATTTACCGAATTTGCTGCAGGCTTCGACAAGTTTCCTATTTTAAATATCTTGAGATCACTATAACGCTTTCTCTTCTAAAATATACCATTTCAACACATATAATTCCCTGACTAGATCTATTTTGGAATACTGCAAACCACTTTTCATAGGCATGGAACTCAACCTAAAAGAAACATTTAAGAATCTCTAACGCCGAACAAAGGAATCATTTGTGACATAGATTGCACAGAGAATTTCTTATCTGACCTCGATCACTGACATTATTTACGAAGCCTAAAACTTATAAAAAAATTCCAAGATGTTCACATTCTCCTCTATTATTCCAAAATTCTTCCCCAGAATTTTTTTTTATAACATTGTAAAACTATTAGACACCATCATCGGGTCTTATTTTACTTTAACATGTTTTAATTATTATACATACATGAATAGCAGCGGGTACATGGAAAATGAGATTTATTTAATTCCAAGCTTTTTTGTTAAATTTTTAAAATGTTTAAAAATTAAAGTCTTTTTAATCTAAATTGCCCTTAATTAATTTATTTCTGTTATCCAGCATAATTTAATGATTATAAAAGTAAAGATTTTATTAAATATATATAATAATTACAAAGTAAATCATCCCGAATAAAATTATTTAATTCTATGATTGGGAGTTTCCAGAAAATATACTATAGCATTATTGGTATATAATTTCGTGAAATATGACTTATTTAATGTTGTATTTTATATCCAGAGGACAAATACCGAGGAAATTAAACCTATTTTTCAAGGTCATCGATGCAAAAGTAATTAAGATAAACAAGATAAATTTGAAAATATTTAAAGTAGCTAAGAAAAACAAATGAAATTGGATTTTAGAATGTCAGTAAAAATGTATTTTACTGTATAAAATGTATACATGTATACACGTATATACATTTAAAATAATTCTGAAATAAACAAATAAAATTAATTATAATTATTTCACTTTTTCTAGTATTATCGTATTAAGTTAGTATTTTATAAATAATGAATTTTAGGCCAATAATATAAAATTAAAAAAATATGACGAATAATGTTCTTCTGTTATTGCAATTTTGTAATCAAATATTCTAGAGTATTTGTTTTGATCGCGAATACGATATTATTTATACAATTGATATAATATAATTAAATATACACTATTTCAATTGATATCAATTAGGCATGCATAATATTTACAACATTTTACACAATATAATGAATGCTATATATATAGCTACATGTTATATATTTGTATGTGTAAATAATATGTGTAATATACAAATATTTAACTAGTAGTAAAAATAGCAAAAAAGGAAACATTGTATTAGAATCAATAAGTAATCGTAATATAATTCTTGTGTATATAATTTTGTACATGTTATTTCTCTCCAATAGTAAGTTTTACAATCACAGGCGAGACTTGTTCACCACTTCCTTGTTCACCACTTCCAAAACTGAGGAAATATCTTCGATTCCTTTTCGACAACAAAAAATAACATGTCAATATAAACATCTTTCCATATTGTTTATAGATAACAAATTTTAACAACTGTTTACCGAAGTACTGCTTGCCGGGCTCATTTGTTCTGGGAACACTTTTGAAGTTTAACATCCGTAGTCAGCTAAATATCAGTAATTTTCCTGTTTTTCGAATAGGAAAATGACAGCTGCTAAGTGTTTATAGGCTAATCGTTAATAGGTTGATGGACGAAAATGTTCAGTTATATTTGATTACATTAATATTTATTACATGAAATTGTTTAACGTACAGCCGTAATGTGAAATACTTATCATGATCTCCCTTTCTCATTATGATTATACATGACAATACGACTTAAAAAAATTTGTAAGGGACCTCAGGCAAACAATAAAATAATTTATTTTATAATACACTGTTAAATATGCAAAGAAATGCATAAGATGCGTATAAAATGTGCAGAAAATTAAACAAACATTTTAGTTTCTTATTATAATGATCGTTCCTGTCAATTAAAAAAATACCAAAACTTTTTCAAAAGTAACAAATGGCCACCATTTCAGGAAACTACAGTTTGTAAAAATAACCATCTTTTGCTTTTACTATTTACTTTTAATTTTTTAATTAATTATTTATAAATTATTGATCTAGAACAGATTATCCAAAATCACATGAATGTAAGTGAATCTTGTTAATGTGAGGCAACAGTTATTTCGATATATTTCGAGTATACTGCTCAGCTAACTCCGAATCCGTTTGCCTATTTATTGGAATTTTGAAAGTATTTTGGCATCTGCTTTACCTAAAGGCTGAATTGTGAAGTTGGCTGTAGCTCTTCTATCTAGGAACTCCATGAGAGCTTCTTTGGTTCCAAAATCTCTCTTACGATTTCTTCCTAACCGTGGGAATATATGTATTATCGAATAAGTTTGTCTAATTTGATCTATTCCATTTAAATATAATGCGGTTATAAACTACAAAATAACAAACTTCTTATTTAATGATATTGTTACATGCCAACCTTATATTTTGATTTTCAAATTGTGATTTGCTTAACTAAAAAATATTTAGCGGAAAAATAGCATATTCAGAATAAGTGCAAATTAATAATATTAAAAAAACTGCGGGTTTTGTGGGAGACTAAACCTTTTTTTATTTTATCCGTATTTTATATATTTATCTTTAAATAGAGATATAAAAAATCACAAAATGTTAAAATCTCTATTTAGCACAAGTTATAGTATTTACTATATCTCCATAACATTTTGAAAATGGAATAGTCGTGATCAGCCTTCTCAAATCATATAACACGTTTCACGTTGTTCCATTAAATCGGGATATGCATATAAACCACCATATCAAAATTCATATTTAGCATAATTCATGACCCAATTTTAATTATAAATTTTATTTCTTAATATAATATATCTTTTATATTAGCATTAATGTTTGCATAAAAGTTAGATTAATATATGTATATTTAGCTGTATTCGTCAATCGTAATTAATTTTGTATTTGGTACTTAATTTTGCATTTAAAAAATACATTGTATTACTAATAAAAGAGAACTACCTCGCTATTGTTAAAAATGTAATGTTAAAATTTATAAATAAAACAACAAGTAATTGTACAATTTGTTTTACTGATTCACAGCAGCATATAATTGCGTCAATATTTTTAAATCTTATATATACTTAAGATTATGGTAGAAAATAATTTAAATTGAATGAAAACATAAAAAATACGAGATATTTAACAATTAAATGTATTCAACCACGTCACATTTTAGACCTCGCTTCGAAGCTTCATCTTGTTTAAAAAAAGTGTGTTTCTTGACATTTTGATCAGTGCTGCTTTCTGAACATCCGGAACAGGATGATATTAAACATACGCTGGGCATTGATGTCATTGCTTGGACAGAAAAGGGAGCACCATTAATTGGGTCTAAAATAATAATAATATATAGATAAATATATAACTGTGATGCATAGATACATAACTTTAGGAAATATTCATGACATTTATATGTATATTCTGTTCTAAGCTATCTAAGTATACTTTTATGTACCTTACATACTTATGTACATACATTTCATATGTATTAAAAATAATAATCCAATTATTAATACGTAAGATACACCTACCTATAGCACACATAATTGGTAGGTGTACCTTATAGCATACCACATAACATCCTAGGGTATATAGTTTTCTATTTGTAAGTCTTGATATATATTACAATTTTACTACACGAATTCATTTGATTCTCTCTTGTTCAGAATATATTAATTATGAAAAAAGACCTAAGCATATACGATACAAATGTTTGTACAATATAGCCTAACTCTGAAATATCTATGACATCCAGTTAATGAAACATTATCACCTGAACGCATACTTATTCAGAAATATATTCATCTGTAAAGAAAGTATAGTCAGAGGATTCCATTTTCAAATATTAGTGGTTGACAAACATGTATGTTTCGAGTTTTTATACATAACTATAAACGTGTTATTAGTAAAAAAAAACCTAAACTTCATGATTTAACCTAGTTTAAATAACAATACATGACCAAATTTTTAACAGAAAATGTTTGTTTAATTTGGAACTTTCAGATATTATTGTTAATATAAAAATTATTTTGAAGTATCTATTATTTTTCAGCCAAAAACCCAGCCTTAATGAAATATTTCATATATTTAACATTAAGATATTGCCAGTGGTTATGCTAGTCTTTTTAGTATAATACACGTTACTTATAAACCAACCGAAAAAGTAATGCAAATATGTTATAATTTTTTTTTAATAATTATAAAAATGTAGGTGAAATTGCACATTAAACTGAATACGACGCTGTAATTACATATTAAAAAATAAAATTACTCATATAATTCAATTTCTGAGTGTCAACGCTGCGAAATGATTACCTTAGAATACAATAATAATCTGAAAAACATGTTTATAAGTTTTAAATACAAAATTGTTATAGCCACAAATTTTGTACTAAATATATAGGCCTATATATGCAAATTATTTATATGAACAAATATAGCGGTTTAAAATACTGACCTAGAATAAAAAGAACACCGTGCTATCTCGTTATACGATGAGCGTGTTTAATTACAGTTTACCTTTGAGAGATTTGGTAGAATATATAATTAGAACAAAATAATCGATTGAAGTCTTTCTTCTATCAAACACGTTTTTAGTCGTATGTACTTTTAATAATCTATATATTAACCAATGTATAAATTATGACCTCTATCATATAGCCTACATCGTATAATATGTTCTTCTTTTGAGACAGCGATTATCGAAATGCCATCTGTCTAAAATGAATTTATAAGTTTCAAATTGTGTAGACATCTAGAGAGCTAACAACCTTTGTTAGTATTTTTTACTATTATTTAGAAACAATCTAAAATTTAAAATTGCAAAAATAATGGTGGAATTTGATATTTAAATTTGAGCATACATTTTCAGTTGTGTACTTTCTTTAATTACTTTATATAAAATTTCATTGTTTTCAACTAAAAAAAATTCACCAAATGTTGTTATCCTTAATATATTTTGTTGACCGTAATAGAAGCCTACATAATTCTTACCATAATAATTTGAATAACTTTCCGAAATTGAATTGCTTCGATGACATTCATTTTGATGCTGAATTGACACAGGTCTTGGGAGATTGGAATGTTCTGACGAGGAAGAAAGTTCATCAACTTCAATTCCATTAAATAAAATTCTGAAATATAGTAAAACATTGATTGGTATTTCATTATTTTATAAATATTGTGGATGCGTATTTCAATACCAATTTATTTGTTTATTTCCTACACATTTTAATTGTTTAATATTTCATTTTTTTGCAAATATTTAATCCACATTTGAATTAAAACATGCATCTATATCTTTTGGTAGACAGGTATTAAATTTTAACCTCCTATTTATTCTTAAATTTACTAGAAAATGATTATTGAGGTAAACCTTGAAATATGCCATAAACAATAAAATTGGAACAATAATGTTAGCAACTAGTCCACATATAAGATTGTACTAATTGGATCAATATTCACTATAACAAAGGTACTACCAGAATTGTAGAATATGCACTTACTCATCTTCTTTATTTTTAATGGTTCCATTTATAGTAAAAATGTTTATTGCGTTTTCTTCTATGTGTGAAGGGAACATTAATTCATCAGAAAGCTCATTTGTTTGTAAGGTACTTGAACTGCCACTGGCACAGCGGTTGGTTAAAGAAAGCCTGAAATATATAAATAAATACATACATCGTTTCAATCTGATTATTTTAAACAACACAAATTATTAGTCAATTAATATAATAAATCATTGAATGTCATTTTATATTTGAATATATATATATGTAACATCTGCTAATCTAATATAATTAATATAGCCTTATTCAGTTAGCAGACCCCGATCCCACCCACTCCATAAAAGCGCTCAAGGTGATCGGTGATAAAAATGTGATAAAAAATGTGAAGTAGGTTTACCATTGAAAATGTCAGGTATTAAAAAAGTATGCATGGTCGGATAAAAATCAACACTTTTAATTATTTACATTAGAAAAAATGTAACAAGTTAAAAAATTACAAAGAAATATATTGTATAGAGATATTTTATTTAAGAAATGTCAAAAATCTGTTTTCAATCTGCTATCCTTATATATCCTTAGTATAAGAGTAATATATAAAATATAAGTGATGATATAAAATACATGGAAGGGATGCACATATTCCGCATAGAATCAGATTATTACATAAAATACTTATTTACTGTCTGGATTTCAAAATCAATCAAATAAATATCTATTACATATAGCTCAGGTGTATAAAATATATTATTATTTAAAATTAATTGAAAGAAATAGTAATTTCCGTAAATTTGCCAACAAATTGTGAATTTTAACAGGTATATTATTGTGTTTAGAAAGATGTTTTATACGTATTTTCAATATATATTATATTATTAATTCGGTAGATTCGAATTATTAATAAAATTTATAATAACCGGCTTTTCTCCAGTGAAAATATGTCCCTATAAAAGTTGTAATTAATTCTTACCAGTAAAATACATACATAACCTATTGTATAATGATGTAAATCATACGTAATTAGCATACTTTTTTGGTAATCTTAATTTTGATATCAAATTTTGAGTATTTTCTATAGTTGAGCAGGGAGGATTTTCAACACTATGGTTGCATGTGAAGGTGGCTAAACTCTCGTCATCTGAAACAAATAAGATACATTTATCAATACATATATTATATTATGCTGATTGTTTGTAAATTTTAAAGTATTGCGACTTCAGTAGAACTCGTTAAATTATTTTTAAAATGTACTTTGATTGCTAGAACTAGTTTCGTACATGATGTGAAAATTTGAAAACATTTTTGACACATATAATATAATATTATTAGGGTAAAATATAACACTTTTTCACCAAACATCAATTTATATCAACTGGCTATGACGCTGGCATTATCAATTTACTATAGAAACACACAGTAAGAATATCCTAAAATAATCAAATAAAGATAGATAAGTAAAGCAATAATCATGTTTAAAAAGAAGTGATTTGATATGAAGGTAGCGAGATCGAATCCATCCGAACGATCTATCATACTCACACAAACAGCTGTGTTTAGACGATCTAAGATGTGTATTTAGTCCTTTGGAATGTCTCTCTTTGTACTATACAATTGTCGGGATCCCACAAAAGCAGGAGATCATTTTTTAAATCTGTGTTTAGATGTTGCATTGCATAATTATAATTCACTTGTTATAAAATACAGTATTTTCTCAAACTACTTAGAGTAGAAAATATATCGCATTTTTCCCGAATGTATTTACCTCTGTTTACAAAAATTGGAGTAGAAAGAAAACCCGATGAAGTCATCTTTGACGATTCAGAAGAACATTCCGTGTTTTCTTCAAGTATCGGTAAAGGACTGTCTCGGGCAAAAACGTTTATTTCGTATGTAGTCACCGCCTCATCACATACTTTCTGAATCTGAAATTAGACGTTTTTTTAACATGTAAGATTCTAAAATATATTTCGACTTATTTATTAAAAATGAATGAACAAATATGTGATATTTTTTGAACTATCTATATTTGATTTCATATTTTTATAATCAGTTTTATTTGTAATAAATTTTAAAAATAAATAATAAAAAGTTTTTGAAAAGTTATGTTGTATTGAATTAACTTTTCGATTAAACATAAATACTTTTGTGCTTTTGTTTACTTTAACAGATATTATTCATTATATTTATATTTGTACCATATATATATATATAAATAAATATATGTATACATAGTATTTAGAAAATATGTATATTGTACAAATGCACATTATTCTTTCAAGAATATCTATAAACAATTTTAAAAAAATCGTCCTTTTTTATGTTAGTTCATTTTATAATTCATAATTTTTTTTGTTTAGCTATATCTATACATAGATATTTCAGCTTAATATATAATATGAGTAAAATATCTCTGAATAAAAGATAACTGCATCACAATCCAGATTATATAGTTATAAGTATATTTGACCCAAATATGCCGACAAAATTCTAAATGGTAATATTGCTAAATGTTAAATGCTAAATGCTAAATGTTGTCAATTCAAACAGATAGAGTTCGATCCTAGACGCGCTATGCAGAGGTTTATGTTGCTATCGTGGAATTTCTCCTAATAAATGATATCGTATTTATATTAGTAAAAAAACAATAAAATGAGTGAAATTTAATGTTTAGTCTTTATTATCTATATTAACTAATCAGATTCTTGAGTAAACATAAAATACATATTATGAAATATGTATAAATTTTGACTAGTTATAATAATGTGCATTCTAACAGTATTGAGGTAAATGAAAGCTTTGCTGTTTAACTTGTATTAAAGTATTGTTTACGAATTCAAAGAAAAGTAAATGATAAAATATTTCAAAAGCGTATGCACACGATTAAATATTTATATTTTTAACTACTGTTGACTATCCCCTACTTTATCAGAAAAAAATCTCAAGACAAAACAGTTACAAAGATAATTAGCTAAGCGTTTATTATTTACAGTGCTACTAATTGGACATCTTAAATTACACATTATAAAAGTTTTTAAATTAAAACAATTGTTTGGTTCGAGAATACGCATCAAAAGAAATAATCTATTTGGGGAAAAAACTGTAAATGTTATGTCACAAAAAGTATAATAATCATGTCTCTAATATACATGGAAATAATCAGATGTATTTGTAATCATATATAAAGTAATGAATATTCATATTCTCTTATAACAAAATACAACAAAAAAACTCATAAAACGTTTTTAATATATATTGAGGATAGCTGTCTCTTTCAGAACCCACCTCTTCGTATTTCTTCTTTAAACTGATGTTATCATCAAACAGTTGCCTGGTTCGCAGTGAAGCCTGCTTCTCTGGTTGTGTCAATTTATTCTGTTTTTTAAGTGTAGCTCGGACACGACTATCATTGCCCAGAGGGTCTCGACGAATCTCCATAAGCTGCATCAGTAACATTAGGAATAACAGTAAATACATGCATGACATGTCATATAATACACACGTAGGCTATTATTTATTTGGCTGGCAGACTTGATTAATTAGGGTACAATTTGGTACCATACATACCTTGGAAAGATTCACTACTGATACGAATACACAACGACAAGGAGAATATGTTTAACAATCGCATGATTTTTAAATCTAATGTCGTTATAATAAATTGTTTTTTGGAAACTTTAGAATATAAAGTAATGGGGACGTCATATATGTATCATGTTGTCATGTATGTCCCATAAATGACAACAATAAACAATTTTATAATGTGTGTGTAATAACTTTAACACCTTACACAACAACATTATAATCGAACATTAGAACATAATTTTTCAGAGTATAAATATATATGTCATTTTAAATCGTTATGTATAGGTTGTAAAATTAGCCTATATAGACAATTACAATATTAACAAAAACAAAACAAACAGTTTCGTAAACAAACAGCAAAAATATTTAACATTTTGTCAACTGAATCACTAAATATTGTGATAGTAAATTTATAAAGAGATTTATTTATTTTATTCAAAAATGTATATAGAGTGGACCATAAGACATTTGCGGTCCTACACGAGTAACATATTTAATATATATGTACAATAGTAATAAACGGTCATGTTTGTAACAATCAACTCGTTTACCGTTAATTACATTTCGTTTTAAACGCATAGTGTGTGAAAATATGTGAAAGCTAGAGTAGCCTTTTGATATCTTCTAGCTAAGTTATGAAAGTGAATAATTTAGAATTAATATAGAATAAACATATATAGAATAATTGTGATTCAAAACTACATTTCCATTATTTCCGTTTGAACAAAAAATTACATTTGAATGTAATATCGTCAGTCAGTAGGCTAACTAGATTGCAGAAAACTATAAGCTACAAAAAAGTGCATTTATACACTTAAATGTAACATTAAAGCAATGAGTATAGTTTTTTATTACATTGAAATCAAGTGTTAATACATTTACGGATGTCAAGCTTTCTTTGAGAGTTTGAGTTAAGTAGTTATTAATGCATTTACATGAACTTTGCATATAATAATTGTCGTTTGTTACTAAATATTTGCTTGGTGAATTATACCTTTGCATTTTAAAAACAATTTGTTGTATTCATTTGAGGCTGTTAATAAAACTATTAGTCTTCCATGAGAATTTTTTTATGACGTTCTCTAATTAAACAAATATAATTACATTTTTATGTCTGAAACTGCGAATATTTTGTCTAAGGAATTTAAGGAACAACCAGTTTAAATTATTATAACCATTAATTTTAAAATACCACAAATGCACTTTCAATAGATCGAAAAAACGCAACAATTTTTCTACATATATTTAATATATTACATTTGCAACAAAATGAATTAATTTGTGGCAAATAAATGTCAAATATGAATTTACTACCCGTATATCTAGAGGCACTGCATATTGGAAAAACTGCAATCCAATGCCAATTTTTATAACTCTATTAAACTATTAAGCACGGTAATTCACTCAGTGTTTAATGTGTAAAAATACACATAACCCACGTAATTAGTATTTTACAAAATACTTCCTTCTTAAATTTATTATTTTTGAAATGATTGAAATCAACCATCGTTATGCTTACTGGAGAGTAAAGTGCAGATGTTAACATTGTCAACAATTTAATAGCAACATTTATTATTTATTTCTTAACAATTAACAAAAAAAATCAAACAAATTCGCCAACCAACAAGTAAAAGGTGGAAAACCGGTTTCCTCTTTTCATATTTGTTTAGCGGGAAATTCTAAAGATGATACTAGTTTCAATAAATTTGTTTGCGTTTTGTAAAGTTTGTTTATATTATATTTCTGAGTTGAATGTTGAGCAGATAGTGCACATTTAAAGTCACTCTCTGGCATAGTTGTGCCTAGTTCTTGCTTTAACAAAATAAGGGGCGGAGAATATTAATTTTACTTTATTTTGGAGAAAACTTAAACATATATAAACAGTTTTGAGAAGAAGAATCATCTAGTAATATTATATTTTATAATTTGCATAAAATCGGATTTTCCAACAATAAATGTACTTATACTTAAAAAACTAAATATAGTCTGAAAACTAATTTTTATTATTTACAGACAGATATATGTATTCAAAATATTCAAAAACTAAACTTTTGAAGTCTAAAAACTTCCCAGTAACGTAATGGGTTATTTTATAGATTTAAAACACTTTTTCTGAATACAATAACCAATAAAATATATTACATAGAAAAGATGCCTGCAGTTTCAAAATATATATGGAATGTTGTGTAAAACTAAAAATCAAACAAACAATTGATAAAATAAAAATTCAATAATTAAAACTCACCAGATGGAAAACAGTAAGGAATAAATTCAATGAAGTTATATTAAATTTTTTATATTTAAAATTGTTATTTTTAATTCATAAGTTATTTTAATGTAACTGGCTATAACAACGGTTTTATTATGTTTTCAAATTAAAAAATTATAAAAAAGGTTGATCCAATGAAAAGGTTGTTAGGCCTAAAAGCAGATAGAATAATTGCAATGGATTTAATAGTTGTTTTATAAATTAAAAAAATACATCATATAATTTGAAACACAACAACTGATTTGCACAAAAAAAATTGTAACTGTCAGCAGTAGTTAGTTATGTTTTCTAATGTTTTAATGGAAAATGAAATCCAAATTAATGACATAAGTCATAACCCTAACCCTAACAAATATATACATTTTTTGATGTTTTAAGCCATTAGCGTAATTTCCTTAATATAGATAAGTTGTAGCAACATTAACAACATCACATCTATTAAGTATTATAAATCATCTCATTTAATACACAAACGTTGTTATTATAAAATCCGATTTGTTGACATATTATTTGAAAGGTGAAATCATTTATTGTCACAATATAATAGTAGAATGATACATCTTATGTTGTTAATTATTCATAATATGTGACTACTAATTTTAACCATTTTATGCTTATAATGCAAATTATATTTTGATCCAATTTATTTCATAATATTATATAACATTAAGTAACAAATGAATACATTATTAATTAAAAAACATATGAATTTGTGATCCGAGCACAGTAAACATCAAACTATTAAATAACTTATTCATCTATACAATGCCTTAATTAGTATCTTCATTTTAGTTGCAACATTACCTTGGGCACAAAAACAAGTCCTAGTGTGTTAGTTGTGCAAAATATAATGAAGATCGCAATGATATAGAATGCCGAATTGGCTTGAGTTCTGTCGAGACACAAGGTGATAACCGCTCCACTGACGCACGCCAGGACGACATTGTAGACAGAGATACCAATGTATTTGCTGTCATTGAGTGCTGGAATGCTGACATTCCGAGTTGACCAGGCGAGGAAGCATCCAATTAACTAAAATATAGTGAGCTTGAAAATGCAGTTAGAAATAAATATAACGCTACTATTTAAGAGAAAATTATTGAAATATTTTAAAACAAAAGTTCGCACATCTATATGTAGTACAGTTTGAGGTTTATTATGTTACCAATGTGGTTTGTAATACAGTCAGTGTGGCTTGTGATGTAATCATTGTGGTTTGTGATGTAATCATTATGGTTTGCTATGTAACCAAATATTAAATATGTAGTTTATAATATAACCATTATGGTTTATGATATAACTATTGTGGTTTATGATATAACCATTGTGGTTTATGATGTAACCATTGTGGTTTATGATATAACCATTGTGGTTTATAATATTACCATTGTGGTTTATAATATAACCATTGTGGTTTATGATATAACCATTGTGGTTTATGATATAACCATTGTTGTTTATGATATAACCATTGTGGTTTATGATATAACCATTGTGGTTTGTGATATAACCATTGTGGTTTATGATATAACCATTGTGGATTTTGATATTACCATTGTGGTTTATGATGTAACCAGTGTGGTTTTTGATGTAACCAGTGTAGTTTGTAATGTAACCAGTGTGCTTTGTGATGTAACCATTGTGGTTGTGATATAACCAGTGTGGTTTGTGATACAATCAATGTGGCTTGTGATACGATTAATGGGGGTTGTGATACAATAAATATTGGATTGTGATATATATCATCAGGATAACGCGGTGAAAAAAACATAACATTTATTTACTATATTATCAAAAATAGCTAAAAACGTTTTTTAGCAATTTTCTAAAGCAATAAATTATATTAGTTCAATCATATGATGGTTAAAAAAATCTTCAATACATTGATTTATTATTTTAATTTACAATGGTTTATAGTTTTATGTGATTATTTTTAGCTTCGTGAACTTGAAAACTTCACTTTGCTGAAGTCGGTGTATTTGAAAACATCTAGAAAAACAAAGGAATGATTGTTTTATCAAAATCTGTAAGATTTCCGACTGTCAAATCGACAAGTAGGAGATACTCTTATATTAGAAGTAATCACTGTAGTGTTCGATTAATAATAGACTAAAAAGTCTGTTGAGTATAAAGTTTGTTGAGTCGATATAACTCAACAAACTTTTTGAGACAAAATTCAATTAAAAAATGCCGTGCTATTCAATGCTTATTCCGGCGTCTGTGTTGTACTTTTACATTACAAACTTGAAAAGAGTGAGTTTTAGTTTAATTAAATTTGTATCTTATCTTGTAGAACATTATTATTACATAATAAAAAATAAGCACTTGCTGCAGATGAGATGTAATTTTATTACTACAAATTTTCGAGGTTATACCTCTTAGTCATGTAGACAGACTGATCACTGCATTAGAGAA
>JAUZND010038413.1:0-20790 GCA_034780555.1 Coelogynopora nodosa
TCAGTTGAAATCCCTATCTCACTTCTCAAATACTTTTCCCATTCATTTATTTACTTTTAATTAATGCACTACTAATTGTTAAATTTTAGTAATATGTCTATTAAATAACATTTGGTTATTCTTTTCTGTTAATGTTTGTACCGATTCCCTTTATGTACAAACCTTTTTCTTTCTTTTTCTTTTTCAATAGACATTTATTATTATTATTATTATTATGTTTACAATAATGGAATCTAAAGAGAAAACTGTACTTTACATTCTGTTAACTTTTTAAAGTAATTTCATTCTCTTGCATGGTAATTTCACAATTAAAATTTATTAATGAAATATCTAGGTAGCTTTCCATATAAACAAGTTGTCTTTCTGCCTCAATGCAATATGGTGTATTACACACGAGAGAACAGGGAACTTTTTGTAGCTCCGCTTTTCTTTCCCCTTATTTCTTTAGTTAAATGCGTTAGGTAAGTCGTTTACAATTTAAATAAGACTGATTAAAAATTATCAAATTTATTTTATAATTTGAAATTATTTAAAATCTTTTTTATTGTTACTTATTTTACACTCTAATTTTCCATACACAATTTATTATGTTTTAATGTTTTCATACTATTCATTGAAATAATGAACTGGACAAAAAACGGATGATGTGGAACTAAACGTAATACACATTTGTGTGCTACAGAGTTATGTCGTAAGTTTATGATTTGCTCTCCAAGTCATACTGAAAAGTTGATCATTCATATTATAAAGTTGTAATGTGAATTCTGTATTTCTATATTTATGGCTTTTGGTATTGTAAAACAATCTTTAAATCAGTCTAATATATTGCATCAAGTAACAAAATTATATATGCTGTATATAACTGTGCTCTTCAATTTTGATAACTAATAATGAGTTATAGGATGTTGACAAAATGGAATTTGACAAGAATTGTTTACTTCTGTAGAACGTAGTCGATTTACTTTTATACATAGTTAATAATAACATCATCTACGTAGTCTGTGATATTATTAATACGGAATTAGAGTAAATATATTGAATGATACAATAAGTATATTATGAAATTAATAATAATATATGCGTTTCATACTGATTCAATTTCATAAATGTACATATAATAATCAACATACCACTATTAATTAAGATAAGCAAAATAAGTATGCAATATATTACAATATATATAATTTGTTGAGAAAAACAACAATGCAAATATTGACTGTACTGGCTATAGATATTATAATATATATAATATGTAAGTAAAACGTATTTGGTACAAAATATTTTATATCATTAGAGTAAAGCTTTCGATTGTACGTTTGAAATTGATTTTTTTTGGAATATCATACAATAATAGAAAACATAGTGATCGATGATTACAAAATTAATAACTCGAATTTATTGTACAGGTTATAAAGAAACAATTTTAGATAACATTTTAAAAGTATTTAACAAGATTGCTATTTATTTTGTTCATTCATTTGGGGGAAAGTGTTCCTCAATACGGGGATAGTTCCAATCTCAAAAGCGCGGAAATCTTGTTTATTGTACATCAAACAATATTGTCTTCTAAAATTGAGACTATTATACGTCTATGTATCAGGATCAGAGGTATATCTACATTAGGGTGTTTCTACATAATTTATAGTCTAAATGCATTGAAATATGTATTTCGTCGCGCGGCGTTATATTGAAAGAGTTCAATTATGTCAACTTCAGTTTCGCAATATTTTTTTAAATTTTAAACTTCTTTGAAAAGAAATATCAAAATATCGCTGTAATAAGTAAGTTATCTATCATTGGGTTTCTTTTCAAAGGGTTCGTAAACGGTATCAGAAATTTGTTCGTTCGCGATTCAAGAATTTCACCTCTAACGCGCCATACAAATGCCCCATCTGTCTCTATCAATCATTACTTCGGACCCGAAAACCCAAAAAATATAACCGAAATCACATTCCATTATTCCATGCAACACTATTAAATTCAATTTCTAAATAAATAAATTTATAATATTGAGTCCCAAAATAATGCAAATAAAAAAAGTATAACAGTGAAGAAAGAAGTAAGCTTTTAAATATTCTGAATTAATTTTACTGATACAAATATATATTACGAAGTAATTATTTAACAAATCTTTAAAACATATATATGATTATGTATTTAACATTTTAAAAACATCAACTAATAAAATGAAAGCAGTCGCTTTTGCAGTCAGCAAACAAAAATAATTCTAACGTTCAGCTTCAACTTCCATGCATACATGATTCTTTCCAGTATTGGCGTCCTGCAATTCAGCTTTGACCCGGTATTTACCCTTGCCAATGATTCCAAGAACACCGCTAAAGGCCGCGATCCCGACTTGCTTGTTGACAATGTTGACCTCACCGGCCTTCAGTGGGCAGGTGAACGAGAGGCAGGTGCTTCCGAGGAACATATCCTTCAGTCGCGAGCAACCCTGATTGTACGTGCATGAGCCCAGCTGATTGACGCAGGGTACCGGAAACCAGCTAGACGCGCGCTGAGATTCCACGCGAGACGGGGGGGGGGTGGGGGGAGATATTATAAAAGGACAGATATCAATTTATTTTTAATAATTAAATTGTTAGTGCATTTACCGTAAATCATTTAAATACTGCAACCAAATTGTTAATATAATTATCAGTAAATATTTATTTAAAATAAAAATAAATTATACATTGTTAGCTTTTTTAAATTCTATTCAAAATTAGTTTAAAATAATATGAAAATTATGTGAAAATAAAATGAAAATTACGTACACTCTGCAATCAAAATAGTATAATCGCAATTTAATATGTCGCCAACAATTAAACTCTGTATCTAAACGATTATAAGCCAAACCTCAATTTTATAGTGAAAACCCACCTTGGTCTTGACAAGTAGTTTAAGACTGACGGGGTCTTCGATTTCATTGAGGATCGAGAAGTTAGCATTGACGGTGATCTTTTCGGGCTGGCTGAGTCGGAACGAATAGCTGTGCAGCTTGAAGGACTTACTACCGCAGTCCTTGATTGACTTGATGCTTACAGACGATGTCAGGCCTACCAGCAGGGCAGTGAGGATAATATAGAAGGCACCCGACATGTTTTCTATCGAACTGAAAAATGTTATGCGTACATTTATTATAGTAATACACACCTCTATATATATATCTACAAGAAGACAACCTTGCGTATATAATTATGGTCTCCGCCAATCTGATTGAATAATCCAATGATTACATTATTTATTTGACGATTTCTATTGGCGAAGAGTATGTATGGAAAACTACACACTCTGACAAAATGTGTGGAAAATAATTGTTTGTTAGCTTAAAATGATATTTGGCTTTAATTATTTAATTAAACATTATTAACAAAATATTAAATGTGACACATAATACAGGAGCGTAGGCAAGGGGAACACGGATGAATGTTCCCCAGTTAGATTTCTTTCATGGTATATTAACTCACATATTATCAAAGAGAGACCCTTTGTAACACTCCAATAAAGTTTATGCAGAATGAATTTGAGTAATGGTAACTATCAATTACATTAAATTTTATTTTGGAAACACAATCAGTGGCAAGGTAGTGTTACTTTTAATATATATAGGCCTACAATTAAATAAATTACACTTTAAAGTTATAATGAAATATTATGAGAAATATATTTTTTATTTTGTCATATAATATTGCTTTTTTATAGAGTAATCATAATATTATTATACAATTGAACGGGCTAAGTATTTCATCTACTACAATAAATAAAACAATAATTTCACGCGGCAAGAATAAATTTCCTAATATTATATTTCATATGTTGTACACATTTACATGACGACAATAAGGCGTTAACGTTCCGCAGTCAATAAGGAATCACTATTTTCCTAAAACGTACTATTTTTACAACTTGTATTTAACAAATACATTAGTCCAGTGCATTACGTCAATAATCGAGCAAATAAATAAATTGTATTTAAATTGTTATTAGTGATAGTTTGTGATATATTAACTTTTTTAGATATAGGAGCATTTTTAAATTTAGTGCCCATATTAAACAGTTTGCGTAATATGTATAAGATGTTACTTGTCGAAAAGGCAACCATACTGATCTTGTATTTTAATTCACTATTTATACAGAAGTGAAATGAGGTAAATTCATTTGAAAAGCGCATTTTTAAAATCATGAATTATTCGTCGAAAACTAATAAATTTTATTATAATAAAAATTGTATACGTAATACAATGAAATGCAATGATTTAAAAAAATTGTATTTACTTATAACTTTAGTATATATCTGAATTAATCAGCATGGGTGGGTAGAGGGGGATATGGAAGATAGGGGGTTTTGTGGTTGTCGGGGGACTAGGAGGGGTAAGTTGGTAGGGGGCTAAATTTGTTTATTGTTTTTAATGATATATATAAAATGTTGTAGTTTTATCATGAATAAATAAACATAAATATATTCTGAGAATCCCATATTTAAACTAAAAAGTAAAGTTCCCATTTTTGACTTATAGTTGTCCATTAGCAATATATATATCATTAGAATTTACCATCTGTGAATAGCCCGTGAAAAATCGAATAGTATAGTATAAAATTGAGATAATTCATTCATTAACTCCATAAACAAAACAAGAAATTTAAAATGGAACAAACTATAAATTTGAAACATCTTAAATGAAATATAATTAAGCATTTTTAATAAACCCAATAGTAAGCTTTATCAATAATCTATAATTAGGTGCTTTGTACCATTTTGTAGAGCGTATGTAAAGTATGAAAGTGTCTAAAGTGGTTCAAAATGATCTGTTTCAATTCATATAAGTCGCGTATGAATTAAAACATGTCGTAATGATTTAAATTTTGTTAATTTTTAATTGCCAGAAATATCATTACCAACTATTTAAATCGTCGGGATTAATACCAATATTAATATTTTACATACTTCACATTCCTGCAAAATATATTGACATAATAAATCACAATTGTAAAATGTCTACAATTCTGTCAAATTTAAACTAATTTTTTTAAATAAGCACTGATTCATAGCTATTCTGATAGTCTATCTATTTAATTTCATTGTAAAGCCTACAATATTTCCAATATAAATATATATTTGATTTAATCAGCTGTAAATCACTAAAATGTCTATAACTTTGTTAAATTTCATCCGATTTAAAAAAAAATTGACGCTAGATCATAGCTATTCTGAATGTCTATCTATTACATTTTATTTTACTTATTGACTACCAGTGAACCATTTTATATGTCTTGGTGGTTTGTCATACATTTCATTACGGTGAGTAATCAAAATGTTGTCTTTCCGGACATACTCAGTCCCACTAGCAGCATGGAGCTCATATGCTTCATTGTAAAATCCATATTTATGTATTGATTTTTATTATTCCATTTAGACTTTCGTTTATAGATATTTTACTATAACTAGAGAATACACTTTTTTATTTTTATTTTTTACATAATATTTTAGAAAACGGTTGTATTTTCTCGTCTGCACTGTCTCTCTTAACGATCATCAATGCGCACAATGCAACCGATATGTGTTAATCATGTTTTTCGTGGTAAATGTAAACTACCTGCAACCTCTGAATTCAGGACAATGGTTCGACCTATTAATCATCCCAATATATGTGCCCACTATTAGTCAACTGTGCTTCAAACTGAGACTTTTACCTTTGATTTGGAAAGAATTTTTTTTACCTTTTCAATCAATCAACAAGTTATACTACTTTGATAGAATATGAGCCGGAAATTTTCCCTATTTACAAATATTCTAGTGAAAACCTATATATGTCAATGTATTTCACTCTGGGAAAATTTCAATAATGGCTTCTATTGTACATTTCGATCCAATTTGAAAACTATTTGTGATCATTTGCAACATTTATTCGCTCATACATCTCCTTTTACATTCTAAGATGTCTTTAATTCTGTAATATTTTTGTATTGTATAATTGTATAAACTTAATAACACTCATAAATTGGTGTATTTTAAAAAAAGTCAAAAAGGCTTTTTTTCTCATTTTGATAGACAATTAGAAAAAAATGATCCTGTTGTGATTCTGAATTTAATCAACTATAATCACAGTCATCTATATTGTCCTCATCATTAATAAATCATATTTGGGACTCTTTTTAATGTCATCTCATTTTTACTCACTTTCTTCCTACATGGAAACAAGCTAAAATATCAGCATGTGCTACTAGAATTAAAGGGTATACTTTAAATGTAACATCCATCTCAGAATTATAATCATTATCATTGTCTTCTTCTTCATCAGTACAATTTATGAAATCAGACAATTCAGAATCTGGAACATCGTCTATGTCGCTTGACTCATTGCATACTTCTTGAATATTCTCATTACATAATGAATATTCGACCGCTGCGATATTGAAAATGTTATCATACTGTGATGGCTGTTTGTATAAAATATTGGCTGATGTATCGTCTAAATCTCATTTGGATTTAAAAGAAACAAAACATTGAATTAAAATTTATTAAAATTTACATTTTATAATTACAATATATTTATCAATAATTTTGGTAATTTTTAATTAACTCTTATATTGTTTTATTTCTACTTATTTGAAAAAATATATATTAATACAGGTTGATATTTTATATTAAACTTCATTATTTTAAAACCATTTACATCTAAAAGGCATTATATTTTTATACAACACTAATTAAATATTTTTATTTGATTATTGTTTTAAAATATAGGTTGATAGAAACGCATTAGATGATTATAATATGTAAGTTTATACTGGCTCTGCGTTTGGTGCTTACTTATTACTTATTATATATTAATAATTAATTTCTATTTAAATTAAATAGATATTATTACATGTATTATTATGTATTATTATGTATTATTATGTATTATTATGTATTATTATGTATTATTATGTATTATTATATATTATAAATAACATGATATTATTTATATATACAATTTTTTTTTACTAACTGTTAGTTATTTGAATGTATAAATACAGGTTAATCCAATATAGTAAACATCGATATTATATTACGTCTGACTATGTTACAAGTAAATTAATAAACTTTTACATGCACCTTTGAGAAGATATTCTGCTGTCACAATAAACTATATTCCATTCGTATAAGATTCGCCTTTTTAAACGTCATGATGACCACTATTTATATTCCTTACGTATAGGTTCATAATGTCTGTCTGGTTGTATTTTGTTGTTAAATTCTAAATAGCATAATAAACAAAATTCATTTAATATGTTAACTTTATATGTTGATTAAGACAGCTTGTTCACTTGTTGTCTTTATATCTTACTGAACATATTTTATTCATATGTGTATGAATGAATTTTGATATTAAATATAACGACGCATAATATTTTAAATATTGCTTCGTAAATATATATGAAAATGTAATTATACTTGATTACTGTTACAGTGCTTTGGAATATACGCATCTTTTTTCATATAATAATGACTTTAAAATATGCAACAATCTATTTATGGCTATTTGTGTAACTTTTTTTTCATTTAATATGGTAAGTTTAAATGTTATTTTATTTTAATTTTTAACTAAATTCATGTAATTTAAATTAATATAAGCTTGATGCTATAGTTTAAGTAAATAAATTAAATTAAACAAATAAGGTTATAAATAAATGTTTATATAATCTCTTTCATAGATTATATGTTATGTTTTATATATATTTCAAATCCTTTTGCATTTAAATAATACAATAATAAAAATTTCATTATACATATTATTCTTTAAGTACAAGTTGTCTATTTATATAATATTTTAAATCCATATACATTAAAAAAACGTAATATCATTTAAATTATTTCCTTTTTTATTTCGCGCTAAATTTAATTTATTCAAATCAGTAACCTGCATATTGATTCAATATCTAAATTAAACTGAATAAAACTTCAAACAAAAACATATAATTCAAAAATGTATTATAATTATAACAGGAATATATTTAGTAATTTAAATATTAATTAAGAGTTCTTATAATCATAGAGTAATTAATACATGGAGATTTTCACTCTTATACTGATCTGTACGCAGTTCAATACTGCTAACTTATTACCCGAAAGCTTTAGCAAAATAATGATTATTTAAAATAATAACATCGCCGTTCTTATTCCTATACATGTTATATACATATATGCTATGTCAGAAACTGATAAATATTGAGCACTTATTGTTCTTATCTTAATTAATAGCTATATGCAATAATACATTATTTAAATCACTATACATAAGACATATATAATAATATACTATTTTATATAAAATTAGTGTATCATGAAATGTATGTACTATATATTTGAAAATCTATGACAATAAAAAACCTTAATATATGTATTATAGCCTACACAATGATATAATTATAAGTAACAGTTTATACTTGTATACATAGTTTGTAATAGCATATTCAACATAATTAACGAATTCATGTCATATTCAATTTCAACTAAAGCCCACATCTCATGACTCAACTCATTTGTCAAGTGCAGTGTAATAAACAAAATACAATTTTGTTACGTAGATACAAAATATTAAACAAATTTATGGATATATTTGTCAGTACCAAATAGTACCTTATAACAAATAGTACCTTATCATAGAATATTCATAAAAATCAATTTACTCAATTATTAACTTTTCAATATGAATAGAGCAGACATTCTGTATTTGCATTATAATTTATATCACTGTTCAGTTTATAAATCTTAACAACGTAATAAGTTTAACTAATTTCAATACAGATATGTATAAAATATATTAATATAATAGATAAAGAATCTGCCAGCTCTAGTGACCTTCTATTACCTTATCTAAATATCACATACAATATCGTTGCATTAATGTTGCATTTTATGTTATCATAAATCATTAATACACTTTAGTTCCACATAATACTGTTTTATATACAGTTCATTATTTCAATGAATATAGCATGAAAACTTTAAAATATGAAAAATGGTGTCTGGCAATTGGTACAATAATATATAAATAACTTTTTAGTATATATTTTAAGATAATCTAAAGTAAAACAATTTTTATAACAATTTTTTTTTTAAATTTTTATTATGAAAGATATACTTAACATTCTAGCTAAATTTAATATTTAACGCACAGTGATATAGTATAATGATACATTATTTCTATTTTGTATTTTTTTTAATCTTTTTTATTCTTATACATTTTTTTAATATATTTTTCTCCGATGTTTGGTTTTTATATGTTTTCCGATGTTTTTTTATAAAATCTAGACTGTAATGTCAAATTTAATAACGTATTTTTTAATGTACTACATTTTTTTCGAAAAGTCACTTATGACATAATTTGTTTATCAATAGGTACTATTATAATATTTAATAAAATCCTTACTATTAAGATTTATTTATTTAAAAAATGGCATGCTCTATGTGCTTATCATTGATTGTAACATGAGTGATTTCAATATTGGTAGCCTATACAAATAACATTATATTGGGATCAGGTTGTCTTATAACAGAAGTTTATAATATATCCTAATGTTACGTTTCTATAAAGTTCAATATCTGAAACTAGTATTATTATTTTAAAATATTGACATACTTAATATTTATCGTTATATTACCATTGATTCATTATGTCATTATGTAGTAATAGTTTCTTTTATATAATTTATTAAAATTGATTAAGAGTGTTAATGGCATACTAAATAAAGGTGGATATGATCGTTTGAGTCATTCAAAAACTATATCTGTCGAGGCATAATAACATTATTTGCAGGTTACTACGGTAGCGTAGATATTTAGGGTTGAGCGGGTCTATCATAATATAACGTTTGTCAAATTTTATTTGTTAAGGAGCCCGAGGTTTTTAGTGGTGATTATGGGAGGTATTACTTACATTTTCATAAAAAGAATCAATAGTAAAAAGTAATGTGATCAATAAATACTGAAGAAATAGTGCATTTAAATAATAGAATACTAATTTATTACCATAACTATTTTAAAAATAGTAAGGTATTTGGTATCCATCTCAGACTGTGTGACAATAGATAATGTGGGGATACAAAAAATGGAGGAATGGGGCAGTGTGTAATATGGCCTTATTATGTTATGGGTGTCCAGGCCTACGAAAATCTGTTGGTGTCCAGGATTATATACTACGGGTGTCATATAGCTCTACTATTTTAACCAATCAATTTACTTTCTTACAAATATGACCACCAGTGGTTCGGAATTACTAGATGTGACGAAAACTAGCGATTAGAACCGGACTTAAAGTCTATCTATATATATCGGTTTGTTTCTTATAGAAAGAATTTTAAAGAGTGAAAAGTTTACACTGAATTATATAATAAAAGATTAAGATATCACGTAAAAAGTCTATTTATATTCGAAAATTAAAATAAAATTGTTTAAAATAAGATGAACATTAGCGGTTTTACACTATAAACAGGCATTATACGATTGAGCCATTACGATCATGCAATTAAGTTTACAAAATCGATGGTTTAGTTTTCAAACTGGGAGGAGGTGTGAGAGAGCGGCAAAATACGGTTTTGGTGATCCACCCTCTATGCAAAATCCTGGGTGAGCTGATGCGTACCAAAAGATGACACAAAAGAAAAGGATAATTAAAATTATATATATATGTATATATGTATAGTTATGCATGTTAATATTTATTTTAAAACCACTTATCATTTGAAATATATAATAGTAAATGAATACATTCTATTCAAATCCTTAACATCCCCACAGAACAAATAAAAATATAAAAAACAAAAAAAAGAACCGTCGAAATTATCAGAGCGATAATATGAATAAATATGAATAAATGAATGAGCATTTAATTATTTCTATTTTGAGGTTATAGCTCAATTTTGTGTTAATATATGACAAGTTTTAAACAATAACCTTTTCCGTCAAAACCAAAAAGTGCTATAAACTGCAAATGTGCTTGCTTACAGGTAGGTATTTGCATCTGAAAATTAAATTATATATTTTTTATAATAGAACAATATGTTTTAGGCCTATAGAGTAACTGAAATCTTTAATACTGTCTATATGCTCCTCAATAGTTTAACAATCGGTTTTTAAAGGGTTATTTAATAATATTCTATTAATCATTAATTAATATTATTCATATAATATGAAATTTGATTAAATAAATTTAGATATATTATTACCTTGTATCCTGAAAAAATTGCATTTATAATTTTAAATGCAATTAATTTTATAATTATTTTTATTTAATTAATTAATTAATCATATTACTTTATTTTAATACATGGTGTGTTTAATAAAGTTCAGATAATTGACTTTGAAATTATAAAATATAGTTTTTCAGTGATAAAATGTTAAATACCTATAACTAACACTGATTATAGGCCTACAAAATTAATTTTATATGGAAAACCATAATAATATTATTTATTTACTTCTATTATACGACTCACTTCTAAAAATACATTATGACTCATTCCCCCCAAAAACCGAAACTAATTTTTAAATCGAGTTACTATTGTCCCATTTCAACTAGGTCAAGGATGTTTCCGACTAAATCCGACGGGAATTCCAAATTTGTGGTTTCCCAGTCGATTTGGGAATTCCGTGAGGAGTTGGCGTAACCCTATTTCTGTCTTTACGGTAATAATCATTGATTATCGATTCGGCAGTTAACCGATAAACAGTTTCTTATCGTAAAAATATTGTTCAAAATAATAGTTACCACTAATATGTATTATTTGTATTTTATTTAATCTGTTCACTTAATATATAATAATTATTCATTTAAAATTTAATTTATAAATAATTTTTGTATTTATAAGTGGTGAAATCATAATTTTTTATTTAACTAATAATTTTAATATTATCTTACTTATAACTTATTTAAAATAATATATTGGCATGACTTGTTATTTATGTTATATATTGTAATGCTAGTTATATATTTTTCATTAAAAAAATAATATCTGTAGTTAAATGTTACTAACACTTTTGATAACATTGAGGCCGTTGTGTATAATTGTGTATATCACAAACTATCACTAAATTCAATTTGAATACGATTTATTTATTTGCACGATTAGAGTATTTGTTAAATACATTGTGTAAAAATAGTACGTTTTAGGAAAATAGTGATTCCTTATTGACTGCGGAATGTTAACGCCTTATTGTCGTCATGTTAATGTGTACAACATATGAAATATAATATTAGGAAATTTATTCTTGCCGCGTGAAATTATTTTTTATTTATTGTAGTAGATGAAATACTTAGTCCGTTCAATTGTATAATAATATTATGATTACTCTATAACAAAGCAATATTATATGACAAAATAAAAAATAGATTTCTCATAATATTTCATTGTAACTTTAAAGTTTCATTTATATAATTGTAGGCCTACATATATTAAAAGTAACACTACCTTGCCACTGATTGTGTTTCCGAAATAAAATTGAATGTAATTGACAGTTACCATTACTCAACTTCATTTTGCATAAACTTTATTGGAGTGTTACAAAGAGTCTCCCTTTGATAATATGTGAGTTAATATACCATGAAAGAAATCTAACTGGGGAACATTCATCCGTGTTCCCCTTGCCTACGCTCCTGTATTATGTGTCACATTTAATATATTGTTAATAATGTTAAATTTAATAATTAAAACGAAATATAATTTTAAGCTAACAAAAAATTATTCCCACACATTTTGTCAGTTTAAATATTTTGCCATACATCCTCTTCACCAATAGAAATCACCAAATGTATTACTATAATAAATGTACGCATTACATTTTTCAGTTCGATAGAAAACATGTCGGGTGCATTCTATATTATCCTCGCTGCCCTGTTGGTAGGCCTGACATCGTCTGTAAGCATCAAGGACTGCGGTAGTGAGTCCGTCAAGCTGCACAGCTATTCGATCAACCCGCATCCCGTCAAGGCGCCTGGAGTGATGACCGTCAATATGAACTTCTCGATCCTCAATGAAATTGAAGACCCCGTCAATTTTAAACTACATGTCAAGACCAAGGTGGGTTTTCACTATGGAATTGAGTTTTGGCTTATAATTGTTTAGATACAAAGTTTTAATGTTGGCGACAAATTAAATTGCGATTATATTTTGATTGCGGAGTGTACCTAATTTTCATTTTATTTTCACATCATTTTCGGGTTATTTTTTTTACTAATTTTGAAGTGAATTTAAAAAAGCTAAACATTAGTAATTTATTTTAATTTTAAATAAATATTTACTAATAATTATATTAACAGTTTTGTTGCAGTTTTTAAAAGATTAAATGGTAAATGCACTAACATTTTAATTATAAAAAATAAATAAAAATACAAAGCGATTATTCACAGTACGCTACAAACTACTTTTATATTTGCAGTCATGATGAGATAATACAAAAAATCTTTTATAATCGATGTTTACGACATTTCGATATTAAACTCAGTCAAACATTTAATAAAAATGTTCACTTTGTGAATTTCAATTATAAACATAATACATCATTGTGATATCCGTCCTTTTATAATATCTCCCTCTGACCCCGTCCCGCGTGGAATCTCAGTTCTGGTTTGGCTGGATTCCGGCACCATGCATCATGCAGATAGGCTCTTGCACGTACAGTCAGGGCTGCACGAAACTGAAGGATATTCTCGTCGGAAAGGCCTGTCCCCCGGAAATCGAGGAATGGGGCCTCTCGTGCACCTGCCCACTTAAGGCCGGTGAGGTCCACATTGTCAACAAACAAGTCGAGATCCCGGACATTACCGGTATTCTTGGAATCCTCGCCAAGCGTGAATACTGGATCAAAGCTAGATTGCAGGATGCCAATACTGGAAAGACTCATGTATGCGCGGAAGTTAGAGCTGAAGTTATTTAGATTTATTTATGATTGATGACTGCAAAAGTGACTGCGTTCATTTTATTAGTTGATGTTTTCAAATGTTAAATACATTATCATATTATGTAACGATTTGTAATTTAATTACTTTTTATTATTGATTTAGATAAGTGTTATTAATTCATAATATTTAAAAGCTCCCTTTATCTGTTACACCTCTTTTTCATTTACGTTAATTTGTGCCTCTATATTTTCAATTTAAACAATTAAACTTTCTATCCAAATGAGGTTTCCTGATGTTAATATTAAATTTGTGAAATGATATATAAGATATTATTAATGTGGTTTCTTGTGACTAAAATGTGACATTGGTAATGTGAATTTGTAAGTCAAAATTTGACGATTTTGTGTTTTACAACAAATGTGGTTTTTGTACTAGTATGCATATCATGAGAAAAATATAATGTTGAATTCTTAATGTTTTTGAAGTGGCAAGTACATTCATTTTTTAAATTTTAATTTAGCATACAGACGTTTTAATTTAATTACAGAAATTATATTAATATAGACTTAGGCCTGTTTGCTATATTACCGACTGGCTAATATACAATAATACTAACAATTATTAATAGTATTTATTTAAATTTAGTTGGGTATCATGTATTTATGTAAGCCTACATCTGTTAAAATACTATTTAGCAAAAATATTTCCAAATTTCTTACAAAAATGTTTTTATACTATCTTGCTTCAGTGCGAAAACATCCTCAAATTTTAGAAGACTTTAAATTTTATTTTGAAATTGGTTAAACTTCAATTTTCAATAGATAGCCTAAAAATATGTTACTTTTTATATTCTACTCACCACACGTTAGTAGTATGTTAAAATAACTGTTTTTTAATAGTCTGATAATATGTGATAATGTAATTGAAATTAATTAAGATTGTGATTAATTTTGAGTTATATGAGGAGGCAAATATATTTTCATAAAATACTAAATTATCATAAAAGGAATAATCAGATAATCGGTTCCTACACTATTTCCAATCTATATTATAGGTTTTTAGAAGAATTTGAAATTTGAAAATTTATTAATATATAGCATAACACATTTGTTGTATAGCTTGGAACAATTTTCTATATTCTATTACCAGTGGCACCCGTAGAATTTGAAAAACTATACGCACTTCATCTAAAAAGAAAATTATGTTTGTTTATATATTGAAAATAGAAGTCTAAATAAACTCAGAATAAAATTAAATATCTTTTAAAAATGTACGGTATTTTCGCAATGAAACAAGATAGTATTAGAAACATTTTGGTAAGATATTTTTTAAGATTTAAAACATAAAAAAATCAAACTAAAATAGCATAATACTAAATGTGTATAAATAAATACACAACTGAGACAAGTGACCATAGTTTTCTTTGAAATTTAATAAGAAAATAGCAAAGCTAAAGGTTAAGGGGCGCAAACTTTAGTCAAGGGCGCCAATTTCTAAAAATTACTATACGCAAATGCGTATAATGCGTATGGTGCGTGCGCCACTATGTACGGTTGTTATTTCTATATTAAAATTTAATAACTTTTAACACTTTAAAACACCTTGCGATATAATAAACTATATTCGAAAAACTATTAATAAAAAAACTCTAATTTATTAATAAAATTTAAAGTAGTATAGGAAGGGTGGATTCGGCCTCAGCACTTTAACTTTGACAATGATACTTGACATTTGACCTTTACTCCCAATACCCACTTCCCTAACACCCCTAGCCCCCACTACCCTTACCCCCCCACTACCCTTACCCCCCACTACCCCTACTATCTCACCCCTTAATTATTATATATTTATTTACAATTAGGATCATTATGGATAAAAAAATTACCCAAAATCTAACATTGAATCTAACTGTCGATCATTTTCCTGTCTCTGTCTTTATCTGTCGATCTTTTTCCGTGTCTACGCTATTCCTGTTTTTGACATTGTCGATCTTTTTCCACCTCTTGCCAAATTGTGCTGTCGACCATTTTCCGTGTCTACGCTATTCCTGTTTTTGTCACTGTCGATCTTTTTCCGTCTTTTGCCATATTTTGTCGATCATTTTCCATCTTATGTCATTTTGAGTTGTCGGTCATTTTCCGTATCTACGCAATTCCGTGTCGATGCTAATCCTTGTCGACGCTAATCCGTGTTTTGCCAACATTTATATGAAATATTTTACTATGTATATTCAATTGTCGATCTTTTTCCGTGTCTACGCTATTCCGCCAACCGCAACTCTTCCCCCCCCCCCCCCTTCAGCCTCAACTCCGCTGGAAGTCATCGGTGTCGTCTTGTCTGCGCGTGCTCATCCTCGTCGTCTCCCTCTTCAACCTCGTCTGCTTCCTCCTCTCGCTGGCGCGCATCCTACGTCACCATGCCAACCCCCGGCTGCACACGCGCTCATTGGCCGAGAGTGTGGCCGACTGGCTCGACATCGGCCTCTTCCTCTCCGCCCTGGCCGGGATGACGGTGCTGGTGCTGGCCAATCGGTGCCCCCTGGTTGTGTTCAGGGCCTGTCGGTGGACGTGGTCCTTCACTGAAATCCCGCCGGCCAGAGGGGGGAATGAGTTTATCGCCTAGATGCGCTCAGTGGGGTGCCGTTTTTTGGGTGATTTTCTCTAGGACTGATTGATGTTATGATTCACCTGTTGGGCCTGGGACAATAGACACAATTAAAATTTCAAAAAAACGCTTATAATAATAGATATACTGAAAACCGTATTTTTAACTTTATGATATGACAAAAAAAGTCGTTACTTGCTTTTAAGGCCTCTACCCACAAAGAGCTACGCGACGCGACGCGACAAAACACGACGGAGCCGTGCGTCAAAAATGATTAGTTCCCACTAAGCAAGACGCGACGAAATATCATGTGGTATTATGGCTCTATAGAGATATGTCTATCTATATCAACAGACCACGCACTATATTTGTTTAACCACTTCAGCCCGGTGTCGCACGAATAGATTGGGGAGAAAAGTATGCAGGTAGCTATTGTTTGTTCATGATCGATGCATTCAGTCTGTGTTACTGAGATGCCCTCTCTCACTCTTCCTAGTATGTGCAGGAACGTGTGTGCATGAATGATGTCTCATCAGTTATTAAATTGTTAATATTGAAGTATTGATTTCACCGCGCGTCGTCGCAGAAAAAGTTAAATAATTTTAACGTCAGTTTCGTCACGTCGCGCTCAGTGGAAATAGGCTCATTGAAATTAATGTAATCAACTTTTTTGCGGCACGTCGCGTCGCGCTTGGTGGGCATAGGCCTTTAATGCATTGCCAATAATTTGCGTATCGTAACCTCTAGTTAGTTATTTTTCAATTTCAAACAAAATAAGAATGAAAATGAATTGAATTGAATTAGTTTCCTTTTAAATTAAACTTAGTTGGCAATATAAATTTGAAATATTTAACATAATAATTATTTTTTAATTGGTAAAGATGAAGATAATAATTATAAGAAATAATAAATAAATAGCTACTTATAGCCTTTTGAAATTTGTTATCGTATTACTCGTTATACTCGTATTATGGCCACACACAGCAACACATATTTTTTTATTAATACATTTATAATTATGTATTTAATCATTCACTCAGGTTTCAAATAGACAATATTTCACCTACAATTAACGTTATAATTATCAATGTTTTTAGTGTAAATACATGTGTATATCTGACAGGTATCCTTGCAACGAGCACTATAGCAACAGTTTATTAATAAAATTGAATAATTTTGATGCTCCAAAAGAAATTTTAATTAACAGCAAATCACTTTAATTAATCACTTTAAACCGATATTCTAGTGCGGGCAAAATCTCACAATAAAATACTGTCCCAATAACAAATAGGACTGGTCCGCGCAGCTTTGACAAATTTTAGCAATTATTTATTACAGAAATTACTTCATGAAACATATAATAGTTTAACACATTCAGAATCTGTTCAAAGCTATTTATAGACAGTATATCAGAGGTAATTCAGAGGTTATTTCGGAAAATTTATCAGACGAAGAAGTCTTTTCTGGGTTTTTCCAATATTACGAAAGAATATAAAAAATTGATAAAGTACATATTTAAAAATTCCATTTTGTTTTAAATTTAAAAAATTTCACCCTTGAATACAAAAATTGGATATTATTTAAAATTTGCCAATTAACTGCGGTATGATCATATTATAATGAAATTGAATTGACTGGATGAATTTACTTGTGTTTATCCGATGAAATGAAAATGAAATTAGACACAGAGTCAACTGTTGACATTTATTATAATTTTTCAGGTAATTAAATGGCAATGGTTTCTTCCGTTAAATTATTTTCACCGCTTAGGTAACCTCTAAATAGCTGACTCTTTATATGTGCACATTATTGCTTGTTGGAACCTCAATTATATATCTTTCAATTCAATATTAACGAATTCTCATTATATAGGGATATGGCGGACGAAAGGGTTCAAAAGTGTTTGCAAACCAAATTCAAAGAAATTTCTTCGAACGAAAGAATAGTTCCTCGAATTGGAAGAATTTTCTTTGAATTTAAATAATTTTATTTGAATTAAAATAATTTTCTTTGAATTTAAAGAATTTTCTTTGAATTTAAATAATTTTATTTGAATTAAAAGAATTTTATTTGAATTTGAATAATTTTATTTGAATGTAAATAATTTTCTTTGAATTGAACCAATTTTCTTTCAATTTAAATAATTTTATTTTAATTAAAAGAATTTTATTTGAATTTGAAGAATTTTATTTGAATTTAAAGAATTTTCTTTGAATTTAAATAATTTTCTTTGAATTTAAATAATTTTCTTTGAATTTAAATAATTTTATTTGAATTTAAATAATTTTATTTGAATTTAAATATATTTTTTTGAATTTAAAGAATTTTATTTGAATTTGAAGAATTTTATTTGAATTTGAATAATTTTATTTGAATGTAAATAATTTTCTTTGAATTGAACCAATTTTCTTTGAATTGAACCAATTTTCTTTCAATTTAAATAATTTTATTTGAATTTAAAGAATTTTATTTCAATTTAAAGAATTTGAAAACACGTTTGAACCCTTTCATCCGCCATAATACTACAGTATGTTCTATTTAAAAGACGTTTTAATCATCTAATACGACTCGCGAACAACTACTTTTAATATTCACTCAAAAGGAATTTAAATAAAATTGAAAACAAAGTAATGTATTTAATGTTCCGTATAGTAGTTCTGTACTATATGAGAGAAGCTATCGAGGACCTTTCTACTAAAAAGAAACTTGAACGTAGCTGATCAAGTGAACGGCAGGCAATCATTATTGAGACTAGCTTTATGATAAACTACATCCAGTAGTGTATTCAATATCAGCTTACCAAACATTGCAGACTGACTGTTGATATAATATCGTGATTTTAACTACATATTATGTATTATTAAAAAATCGATCGAAATCTTTGAAATATTTAAACTGTTGTTAATAGGATTCAGGATTCATATTTTCAATATATTCAATATATTCAGGATTCATTTTTACAACTCTGACCCAAAGTGCACCGACTTACAGGTCAAAGGAACACTATGTGATACTAACAAAATACACATCATAACTTCATAACAGTGCATTCACCTTTCTTTTGTATTATGTCACTGAGAAAAGCTACCTCCTCCCCTAACAGTTTGTGTTTGTCTTTCATGTATCTGCTGTCATAACTCTAATCCGGTGAGGATCTGTATGTCGTATACAAACGGACTTTCATATAGGCCTATACCACCATGTAACTGTAACCCTTATGCTTTCTTTGAAATACAAATGGAATTATTTATTTAGAATAATCGCTTTTTTGGGGCAATGGCGTAATTTTTTATAATCCTTGCTAGTGGGCCATATACATATTAATATAGGCATACGGGATAGGGGATAAATCTAAGAAGAATTTTGTATTGCTTTATTACTAAATTATTATTGAATTTTACATATTAATAAATAGATAATAATACAAATGTATTTCCGAGAATATTCGAATCACTTTAATGGCATAATTAGCCTATTCACACATTTACAATCTATAACATGTCTAGCTTATTAACATAAAATGTAATCTCAGTAAATGAGAAATTTATTACCTTTCTATACAACCCTATAAAAATGCAAAAACAAATTTATAACTTTATAAATAAATTACTTTAAAAAACTCAAAACGTTTCTTTATAACTGAGTTATGACATTTCAATACTCACAAACTAGAGAAAATATATATATATATAGTAAATTATTAAAGAACACGATGTGTTAAAAAAAACGATGTGTGCCTTACAGAGATAGACAGTGAGAAATGGGAGCAAAAAAGTCTGAGAGCAGGTACTGTAGTGGAATAAGAATAGTTAGAAAAGTGTATTATTGGAATTGTCACCATCATCACCATAGCTATAGTATACAAAGACAGAAAAATGCTTACTGTCGAAGACGAAAAAACACTGGGTATGCATTTTTTCAAAAATGAGACAAATGTACTTTCTGAGTAAATTTTCATAAAAAATAAAAACTTAAAAAATTTCAAAAACAATAAATTATTTATTCAGTTTAATTCTTTCCTTGAAATAAAAAATTTGCGATTTTTTAAAATTAATAAAAAGGCATAGGCTACACGTTGTTTTCCATTGCGGTAGAAGAATGACAACTAATATCTAAAACTATGGATGAAGATGTGAGCTAGGAGGGACTGACCTTGGTGTAATTGAGGAAGATGGAACCTAGGTCAGGAGGGACTGAACTTGGTGTAATTGAGGAAGATGGAACCTAGGAGGGACTGAACTTGGTGTAATTGAGGAAGATGGAACCTAGGAGGGACTGAACTTGGTGTAATTGAGGAAGATGG